>PVJS01014217.1:0-40720 GCA_004027185.1 Glis glis
GCTGAGGCTGGCTGCGAACATGGATCCTCCAGTCTCAGCCTCCCAAGTACTGGGATTACAAGCGTGTGCCACCACGCCCGGCTAAATGACTCTTTTTTTTCTTTTTGTGGTACCAGGGATTGAACCCAGGGGCGTTCTACCTCCGAGCTACACCCCCAGCCCTATTTTTTATACTTTCTTTTGAAACCGGGTCTCACGAAGCTGCGGAGGGCCTCACTAAGTCGCTGAGGCTGGCCGCGAACCGGATCCTCCGGTCTCAGCCTCCCAAGTACTGGGATTACAAGCGTGCGCCACCATACCGGGCTCAGTAAAAAGTTTTAAGGAGTTTCTTCTAGAAGACTTTTTTTTTTTTATTTTGAAACAGGGTCTCACTAAATTGCTGAGGGCCTCACTAAGTTGCTGAGGCAGGCAAAGTGGCCATGAGCCTACAATCCTCCTGTCTCAGCCTCCCAAGTATTGGAATTATGGGAGTGTGCTACCATGCCCAGCTTTCTAAGAGACTCTAGAAGATGTCTTCTGGCACCACCCTACACTTGGTTGATAGGCTCAGGACAGGGGGGTGGGGAAAAACACATTCCATGCATCTTAAGAGTGAGGGAGTAGGAAAAGACAGTGATAGATTATGAATTGAGGCCCAAGAATTTATCCGCCCTTTTATCCCCAGGTCTGGTCCCTGTCTGTCTCAGCGTGACCTGGTATGGTTTAGGTTAGAGACAATCGGATGATGGCGGGCGTGGTAGTGCACGCTTGTAATCCCAGTACTTTGGGAGGTGGAGACCAGAGGATCCCGGTTTGCAGCCAGCCTCAGCGCGCGTGCGCTCGCGCACGTTCTCTCTCTCTCTCTCTCTCTCTCTCTCTCTCTCTCTCTCTCTCTCCACCTAGTGAGGCTGTCGGCAACTTCGTGAGACCCGGTTTCAAAATAAAGTATGAAAAAAAAAATAGGGCCGGGGGTGTAGTGTGGAGGTAGAATGCCCCTGCGTTCAATCCCCGGTACCGCAAAAAAGAAAAAAGACAATCGGATGATCATCGGGATCAGTATAAAATAGGGTCAAGAGCTTTGGCAGAAGATAGCGAGATTGGCCTATCTGTAAAAGAGGAATAATGAAACCTACCTTCCTTAGCCTTGTGGAGGATTCAATTTAATACACACCCCATTTCTAGCACTGGACATGCTCAAGGTAAGAGGATAATGCAGCCATACAGGTATGGAGGAATAATGTCTGGTTAATGTTGTGTGTCAATGTGAAGAAGATATCCGAAGGATTCTGATAAAAATTCAACTCATTTTGCCACTTTTGACATTTGCCACAACTGTAGCAGGAAATCTGATCATTGATAAAGAGCTTGCATGAAGAGGCCTCAAGGGATAAAACTGATGTGAGTACTTTGGTGGAGCTACCCATGGGTGATCCCTGGGGATTTAAATCTAGTCACTGCTGTCCAGCTTGCTTTTGCTCCAACCCAAGTGATGGGTAGTCTGCAGCCTAGAACATAGTTGTAGTGTGTAGCACTCCCTAAAAAGCTAGGTGTCTTTTACTCTGTGATTCTGTTACTTAGATTATGAATTTCTTTTAGGAAAATCTGCAGTTATATAATAGTTCAAATGTTAATTACCAGCTTATTTTTAAGTTATTATCTTGGGCATTGAGGTTATATGATATAAAGGAATGATATAAATCTGAAAAGCAATAGTGGAATAGTGACTTAAAAATGAGTCTCAATTTTTCTTACCATTGGACTTCTGATTTAGTGTATACTGAGTTGTATACAGTCCAAATTCTGTTTATATCTAATTGGATTATGCATTGATTATTGGAAAATACTATCTCCATCTACTACATTAAATTAAGCCACTACAATCTCTATGTGGAATCACATTTTCTGCCTTCAAGAAGCTTACTGTCTAAGAGCTTCAAATGAGTTTTTGTTTGCCAGGTTCTTACATAGTGCTTAGCTATTAGTATTAGTGGTTAATTGGAAGCCCCATCATGCACAATTAAATGGCTTTAGGTGGCATCTGGGAACTGGACTTTAGGTGGTATGCTCCTTGGGAATCTGAATGCTTGCTTTAATCCCTTACCTAGTTTTGTGGTAGGGAGAGTTGGGGAAACATTAGTATGTTAGAAATTACCACACAGAACCATGTGGCTTTTCTCTACCAGTCAAAATCCTTGCTATACTCCGTCCTGTTAAGAATTCTTCCTACAGTGAGTAGAGCTGAGGGTTGTTTGAGCGTCCTCTATTTCATCCTGTGCTACTGCTTTGTGTTACAAATTCTATACGTTTACTTTTGGTTCTACGGTGTCTTATTTGTAGAAATTTAACCTAGTCTAAGGATTATTGCATAATTACAGTATCATAGGATTTGGTGAACCCTACATTTGGTATACCACTTTGTAGCTACCTTGCATTTTTACTTACTTTTATTAACTCTCATTAACAGTTGTTCATCCTTAGAATATTAATAGTCATCATTCATCGCTAACATGTGAGCACATATTGACTTCTTTAACCTTCTTAACTCTATGAGACTTCTTATTTTCTTTTATGAATGAGGAAATTAAAACCAGAAGGTTTAAGCAGTTTGCACAGCCGCAGAGCTGGCATGAAGTAGAGCCGGCATTTGAACGCAGGTAACCTAGCATCATAGCACAGATTTTCAGTTGTGTTGCTCTGCTTTTTTGCGTCGTGTTTCCAATTATATCTACCCGTACAAGCCTGGGGCTCACTGTGTTACCTCGCTAGCCACCTACACCTCGTCTAGTTGGAGTCTCTAGTCGTGTTTCTCCAGTGGGTTCATAGAATGTCCGAGAGACCACCTTAAGTGCCTTTCTAAAACCAAGATGTGCTGCCTAAAACACCGTTCTTAGGATGACAAGGCCCTACTTTTGAAAACATTGTTTTTTGTTAACTTTCCTGTGACTTTTCAAGGAGTGATGTATGATGTTTAGCACTTCCACAACTTATTTGGCCACAGAACTCTTCTTCAAGGAACAGTTTAGGGGAATAGTGTTCTGTGGATCACTTTAGGAAAAGTTAGCCAAGTTAATATATTTGGTGGGCAACTTTATCTGCCTTTCATTTTATATGCTTATTTATTACATTAACTGGCATTTTTTACCAAAAAAGAGAAATAAGATTTGCTTAGTCCAGTTACCCGTCACAGGTTTCTAATGATCACTGCCATTATCACACACTATTCATTTGTTTATATGTTGAGGAATTTTATTCCTAATTAGGCTTAACAGCTTGTGTGTGTTTACCTTTTCAGAGATTTTTTTTTAAACTATTTGTTGTACTCCAGTTTCTAACACATCTGCAGTTGTTTAAGCTTTATCACCACTGGGGTTGTAGCTCAGAGGTAGAATACCCCTGGGCTCAGTCCCCAGTAACACACACACACACACACACACACAGTGGATCAAGTCCTTCCTGCTTCCAGCATAACAGGAACCGTCCTCTGGTTGACTTCTGCTCTTAATGATTATCTCCTCCAGTTTTAATGTCCCTTTAAAATCTTTAAAGAACTCACCATCACCAGGCGTGGTGGCGCACGCTTGTAATCTCAGTACTTGGGAGCTGAGACAGGAGGATCACAGGGTTGCAGCCAGCCTTAGCTACTTAGTGAGGCCCTCCACAACTTAGCAAGACCTTGTTTCAAAATAAAGAATTAAAAAAATAGGGCTGGGGGTGTAGCTCGGAGGTAGAATGCCCCTGGGTTCAATCCCCAGTCCCGCAAAAAAAAAAAAAAAAACCACCATAGGGCTAGGTACTGTTATGGACCTGGAGGAGGGAGAGGTGAATGAGCACTCAAGTGATCTCAGAAGGCCTCATAAAGAAAGCTAGACCTGGTAGGATGGTGGGATCTAGATGGGGGATGACTAGGCAAGGGAACCAGGGAAAGCACGGCTGGGAATGTTGGAGAACTGGAAGTAGTCTGATTGGAGCCATTTTACTCTCTAGCGTAGATTCCCAAAGTCAGAGATGCCACTCTGGGAGGGACGCTGGACCACTGGGGGAGGATAGTAGCCTCGGGTGCCATTGGGCATTGGATAAAAATAAGGGGTGGTGGGAGCGCTGAAAAGGGGGCAGTAGGCCAATAAGTTTGGAAATCTTTGTTAATAAAATTGCAACCAAAAACTTAAAGCTGACATTTGTATTGCAAAGGCATTGTAAAAATCCAAATATCTAATTGTGTCAAATATGAATATTGGTCCATACTGTCAAAGTTTTTTAGCACCTTTGTGACTAGCTCAGTTAAGTGCTCTGCTCACTCTTAAAAATCAAGTACATCTCTGCCACGGAGCAACCTCCCCAGCTTTTCCTCCTCCTGTCTCCCCCTCCTTTCCCTTCTTTGTTTCTTTTTAAATAAAACAGACTCTACAACTTAAAAAAATCAAGTATATCTCTATTGCTTAGGTGAGTTTTAAAAAGAATATGAGAACCAGGCCATGAATAATGACACTTATTCTGACCCTTTAAAAAAATTGCCATTGTCTTGTGTAAATACTCATTCAGTCTTTAGAGATTTTTTTTTTTTTTTGAGGTACTGGGGATTGAGCCCAGGGGCATTCTACCTCTGAGCTACACCCCCAGCCCTATATATTTTTTTCTTTATTTTGAAATGGTCTCAGTTGCGGAGGGCCTCACTAAAGTAGCTGAGGCTGGCCGTGAACCCGGATCCTCCAGTTTCAGCCTCCTAAGTACTGGGATTACAAGTGTGAGCCACCACGCCCGGCTAGAGATGATCTTTTAAGTGTATGTCATGCCAAAAATTAATGGACTTGATATCAAATTCCTATATATTAATGTGAGTCAGTTAGTACAGGTGAATGGTTATCTGATTGTTTCTATATCTCTTATTTTCAGGTTGGTTCAAAATCCGAAGTTGCTGAGTGCAAACAGAAATTCGCCAACTCTAGAGACCCCACCGTCAGCCAGACTTTCATGCTGGACCGTGTGTTCAACCCTGAGGGGAAGGGCTTGCCCCCGATGCGAGGGTTCAAGTACACTAGCTGGTCTCCCATGGGTTGTGATGCAAATGGCAGGTGCCTGTTGGCAGCACTGACCATGGACAATCGCCTGACCGTCCAGGTGAACCTCAACAGGCTCCAGTGGGTCCAGCTGGTTGACCTGACCGAGATTTACGGAGAACGTCTTTATGAGACCAGTTACAGGTTGTCGAAAAGTGAGGCCCCCGAGGGCAATCTCGGGGACTTTGCAGAGTTTCAGAGGCGGCACAGCATGCAGACCCCGGTCAGAATGGAGTGGTCGGGCATCTGCACCACTCAGCAGGTCAAGCACAACAACGAGTGCCGCGACGTCGGCAGCGTGCTCCTGGCCGTCCTCTTTGAAAACGGTAACATCGCCGTGTGGCAGTTTCAGCTGCCGTTTGTGGGAAAGGAGTCCATCTCTTCGTGTAACACAATTGAGTCAGGAATCAGCTCTCCTAGTGTTTTGTTTTGGTGGGAATATGAGCATAATAATCGGAAAATGAGTGGCCTTATTGTGGGGAGTGCTTTTGGACCTGTAAAAATTCTCCCTGTCAATCTCAAAGCAGTCAAAGGCTACTTCACTTTAAGGCAGCCTGTTGTCTTGTGGAAAGAAATGGACCAGTTGCCTGTTCACAGCATCAAGTGTGTGCCACTCTATCATCCTTACCAGAAGTGCAGCTGCAGCCTCGTGGTGGCTGCAAGAGGCTCCTATGTGTTCTGGTGTCTTCTTCTGATCTCCAAGGCGGGTCTGAATGTGCACAACTCCCACGTCACAGGCCTCCACTCGCTGCCCATTGTCTCCATGACCGCAGACAAGCAGAATGGAACGGTGTACACTTGTTCCAGCGACGGGAAGGTGAGGCAGCTGATTCCCATCTTCACAGATGTGGCATTAAAGTTTGAACACCAGTTGATTAAACTCTCAGATGTGTTTGGCTCTGTGAGGACTCACGGGATAGCGGTGAGCCCCTGCGGTGCGTATCTGGCCATCATTACGACTGAGGGCATGGTCAATGGCCTTCACCCCGTTAACAAAAACTACCAGGTCCAGTTCGTGACTCTAAAAACCTTCGAAGAGGCAGCTGCTCAGCTTCTGGAATCTTCAGTTCAAAATCTCTTTAAGCAGGTAGATTTAATAGACCTAGTACGCTGGAAGATTTTAAAAGATAAACACATCCCTCAGTTTTTACATGAAGCTTTGGAAAAAAAGATCGAAAGCAGTGGGGTCACCTATTTTTGGCGTTTCAAGCTTTTCCTCCTGAGGATTTTGTATCAGTCAATGCAGAAAACCCCTTCAGAAGCCTTATGGAAGCCCTCCCAGGAGGACTCGAAAATCTTGCTAGTTGACTCACCTGGGACGGGCAACGCCGAGGACGAGCCGCAGGAAGAAGGCACTTCTTCCAAACAGGTAATGAAGCAGGAGAGGAGCAAGGAGGGGGATGCAGAGGAGCCGGCCGACGACTCACTGCCCCCCTTGGGAGAATTTGGAGGCCACGAGCCGATGGAGGAGAAGCTCCTTGAGGTCCAAGGGAAGATTGAGGCCGTGGAGATGCACCTGACCAGGGAGCACATGAAGCGCGTGCTGGGGGAGGTGTACCTGCACACCTGGATCACGGAGAACACCAGCATCCCCACCCGCGGGCTCTGCAACTTCCTCATGTCCGACGAGGAGTACGACGACAGAACAGCGCGGGTAGGTGGTGCGCAGAGCTGCTGAAGCAGAAGTCTGTTTTCTTTGCGAGAGAGAAGTGGCCCGATTGAAATAGTTCAGCTTTCGCTTTGACATGTTTTAGGTAATTGATGTGAGGTGCAGGGGAATAAATAGGAAATATGGATCAATACAGAGGACATGTTCATCGCAGCCTTGACTGGTGAGCAGGGCTCGCCCGCTGAGACTGCTCGGCTGTGGATGAGTCCAGGAGGCTGCACTCACCAGAGCTGTGTGCGATGAGCGGTCGCAGCCCACCCGGGCTCCCTTCCCCTCCTGCGGTAGGAAAACTATGTGGAGGGCATGCTTTCTATCGGAAGGGACTTGAGGTCTTCTGATTTTGTCATGTTTTGAACTTAGAAAAACTAAGTATTATCTTTATCTTGATACTGGAACAGTCTTACAGTGTTGTCTAAATTGTATTCCATAGAATTCAGGGTCCCTAAGAGAACACTAGGTCCCATGCTTGGGGAATACTGCATACTCTATATTCCTTTTAAGGTCCCCAGTGTGCTTTATCACTCTGAGGGTTCTGAGAATTCCTTCAGAAAAGAAACTGTTGCCTTTGTCACCCAGACTTCCTGATCGGGGAAACCTTCCCAGCTAACAGCTGCTAAAATCCTGGAGAACTTTTCTTCCAATGAACACATTGTATACTAAAATATTCAAAACCACAAAAGTCTATTCCTTTTACTCTGAAGATTGACACTTATTCTCACTGCCTGAAGTCGTGTTTAAAATATTAATTGAAAATGATGAATTCAAATATCTTCATCCATAATGTTAAATCATTCACAAATCACTTGCTGCACCTTCTTGTTGGAAAATATATTTGTACACCCCTGAAATTACTGCTCACGGGATGTCTGCAATGATCTTAAGAGGAATTAGAATGTACTGGTCAAGTAATAGACTATTCTACTATAAAAGTCCACTTTTTTTTTTTTTTTGCGGTACTGGGGATTGAACCCAGGGGCGTTCTACCTCCGCACTACACCCCCGGCCCTCTTTCTTATACTTTTATTTTGAAACCGGGTCTCATGAAGTTGCAGAGGGCCTCACTAAGTAGAGAGAGAGAGAGAGCTGAGGCTGGCCACAAACCCTGATCCTCCGGTCTCCGCCTCCCAAAGTACTGGGATTACAAGCGTGCACCACCACACCCAGCTAAAAGTCCACTTTTAAACATTATTTCTTTATGTTTTGAATTGTCTGGAAGAGTATTCTGGTTTCACTCAGTCATGGGACTACTTAGGATTATTATAAATCAGTGAGGTATTATAGCAAATACATTTTAGAAAATAAGGAAGTTTGCTCTTACTGGTTTAGAATTCTTGTCTGGGTGCTGCGTGAACTTGGAAAACTGTTGCACATAGGTAGGTGGTTCCAGCAAAGCCAGTTTAAAAACATGGAGAGAGATTGTATGCTGCTCTTCTATAGCAACTGAGTTCTGGTTGAAACTGTATTTCATGTCTTAAAAATCTACCGGTATTGAGCCAGGTGTGGTGGCGCATGCCTGTAATCCCAGTACTTGGGAGGCTGAGACAGGAGGATGGCAGGTTCGCGGTCAGCCTCAGCAACCTTGTGAGGTTCTCTGCAACTTAGTGAGACCCTGTTTCAAAATAAAAAGATAAAATAGGGCTGGGCATGTATGTAGCTCGGGTAGAATGCCCCTGGGTTCCATCCCCAGTACCCCCCCACACACAAATCTATAGACCAGTTTGCATGAAATGAAGGCCCTTTTAAGCTAGGATGTTGATTTACTAGTAGGTGTAAGTGACTTCTGAGAGGCTCTGGCTAGTGTGCTGCTGTAGTTGTATTTCTCCGCTTTTTTTTCATTGTCACCGTCCTCTGGGGCATTTATAAACCTTTTTTCCTAATTGCCCCTGCCCACAAAATGTTAATACCACAGACATGTTGTGTATTTATTTGTGTACTGCATGTATATCTGTGCTTTAGTACATACAAGATTAAGAACTTTGTTCCCCAAGAACCAGTGTTTGTCTCCTGAGAAGGACTGTCATCCACACTGAGTTGGCTAAAGAGCTGGCCTTCCTGCTCACGCCCATTGACGACAAATGGAAGTAGTCCCTCTCTGTGAATTCTAGGCACTTCTCTACTCGAGGGATTCTGAGCTGTTTCCTCGTGGCACTACCTCAGGATGTTTGGCCTGTCTAGAAAGAGGAGTGAGGGTGCTGTCCTTTTTGGGAAGGACCATATATTGGTTTTAGATTTTTTTGGTTTTTTTTTTTGTACTGGGGATTGAAGCCAGGGCATTCTACCTCCAAGCTACACCCCCAGCCCTTTGTATTTTTTATTTTGAAATGGGGTCTTTTTAAGTTGCTGAGGCTGGCCTTAAACCTGCAATCTTCCCACCTCAGCCTTCCAAGTACTGGGATTACAGGCATATACCACTGTACCTGGCTCAGCTTTCTCTTTTCTTTCTTTTTATTTTTTAATTTATTTTTTTCATGGTACTGGGATTGAACTCAGGAACATTCTACCTCCAAGCTATACCCCCAGCCCTATTTTTTATTCTTATTTTGAAACAGGGTCTTGCTAGGTTGATGAGAGTCTTACTACTTGCTGAGGCTGTCCTCAAACTGGCAATCCTCCTGTCTCAGCCTCCCAAGTACTGGGATTACAGGCGTGCACCACCACACCTGGCTAAGGGAAATGTTAAAGACTGGATATTTGTATAGACCTATAAAATTAGAAGTATTTCACATATTTTGCCTACAAAGATTATTTTCCTTTTTAAAGTCAAAACATTACAAATAATAGCTAAATACTTGTTTCTGACAGGAGCAGCACTGTTCAGAAGCAACTAAAACAGTAGAGAGTGTGGCTCTCAGTACAGTTTTTCCCTAAGTGGCTGTAGTTCACCCTGTGTCACAAAGGTTTCATTCGGCTAGATGCAACAGGTTGAAGGTGCAGCCTTGTGCTTTCCAGAAGCAAGCTCAGCCAGTGTGGAGATGCAGTGTCCTGTCCAATCCCGCGTGGTTTCTTCTTTCCCTGCAGGTGGGCATTTGCTTGAGGAAACCCTGTACCACCACTGACTGCTGGCTGCTTTGTCTTGCTAGGTGCTGATTGGACACATCTCCAAGAAGATGAACAAGCAGACTTTCCCCGAGCACTGCAGCTTGTGTAAGGAGATCTTGCCATTCACAGATCGCAAACAGGCTGTCTGTTCCAATGGGCACATTTGGCTCCGGTAAGCCATTGTCAGGCTCCTGCTCTTGCTCATTTCTCAGTTTGTAAGCACAAAGCACCAGAGTATGAGGCCAGGTTGCAGTCGCCCATGCCGTTAGGTTGGAGGGAAGCTGCAGTCTGGGGCCTGAGCTCTTCAGTCTGCGCTGATTCCGCCTCGTCTCCTTGGTGTTGGTCTTTGGGCTTGTCCTCCTCCTGCAGCGCCTCCCTGTGTGCTCACGTGTTATCTCTGACTGACGAGCCTGTCTCCTCTGCGTCCAGCTTGTGTATCTCACTGCCTGCTCAGCATCTCTCTGGGTGTTTGCTAAGGCCCCTCCCGTGGGATCCGACCTTCCCTCACCACCGTGGCCTCCTGCCCAGCTATTACAGCCGCCTTCCACCTGGTCTTGCTGTGGCCACCCTTGCCCCTTCGGTCTGTTCTCCATGTGGTCGTGAGCGTGATCCTGTTCGGTTCATGCCAGCACTCTGCTCAGAACTCTCCGGTGGCTGCCTGTTTCTGATGAGTGGCAGCTAAATCCTTTCCATGACCTGCAACACTGCACAGCCTGGGCCCCCTTCGTCCCCTCGCCCTGTCTCTGACCTCATCTCCTGTATTTCTCCATCTTGCTACCTCATTCCAGCTGAACTGGCCTCATTGCTCAGGTACACGAGACGTCTGTGCTGCTGACCCTCCACCTGGAAGACTCTTACAGTACATGTCTCATGTCTTTCTCCTTAATAGTTATCACTATTTAGGTTGGGGTGTTTTTTTGTTTGATTTTTGGTACTAGGGATTGGACCCAGGGGCATTCTACCTCCGAGCCACACCCCCAGCCCTTTTTATTTTTGTTTTTGAAACAGTGTCTCAGTAAGTTGCTCAGGGTCTCACTAAATTGCCGAGACCGGCCTCAAACTTGGAATTCTCCTATCTCAGCCTCCCAAGTACTGGGATTACAGGCGTGCGCCACCACGCCCAGGTACTTACTCTTGTTCTCCTTCCTCTGGAACAGGATACCCCATGAGAATAGAAGCCTTTGTCTTGTTCACGACCCTTGTGGTAGTGCTGGATATTGAATCCAGGGACATTCTGCCGCCCTCACCCCTTCCCCTTTTCTCTTTTTGAAACAGGGTCTCACTAAATTGCCAAAGTTGACCTCAAACTTGCCATCCTCCTGTCCCTGCCTCCCAACTACTAAAATTATAGGCACGTGTCACCACGGCCAGCTTGTTCACAGCTATTTCTAAAACAATGCCTGGTACATGGTAGGCACTCAGTAAAGTTTTTATATTTACTTTTAACTGAAACAGTTGTGTATAATACCATCTTAACAAGTTGGCAGTTCTCTTATCTCTGTTATCAAGTATGATGGAAGCCGGGCACTGCGGTGTATGCCTGTAATCCCAGTACTTGGGAGGCTGAGACAGTAGGAACGCAGGTTCGAAGCCAGTCTCACCAACTTACTGAGGACCTTAGCAACTTAGTGAGACCCTGTTTCCAAATGAAAAATAAAATAGGGCTGGGGGTGTGGCTTGGAGGTAGAACAACCCTGGGTTCAATCCCCCGCACCAAAAAAAAGTATGATGGACATTCTACTTCTGAGCTACACTCCTAGCCCTTTTTTATTTTGAAACAGGGTCTTGCTAAGTTGCTGAAGTTGGCCTCAAACCTGCAGTCCTCCTGTCCCAGCTTCCCAAGTACTGGGATTATAGACATATATCACCACACCTGACTACCACCAGACCTTTTTATTTTTTATTTTGAAACAGGGTCTCACCTAGTTTCTGAGGGTCTTGCTAAATTGCTGAGGCTGGCCTTGAACCTGCAATCCTCCTGCCTCAGTCTCCCAAGTACTGGGATTACAGGTGTAGGCTACCATGCCCAGCTAAAGATCCCATTCTTACTTTTCTATCATGTAGATGCTCTATAATTTATTCCTTTACTGATAGGTGTTTGGATTTTTTTCTAATTTGACTGTTTAGACTTTTTAACAGGGAAGAAGAACAGGAAACAAGCTTATAGTAGATTTTAGGTTTCTTCCATAAATTTCGTCTTCACTAGGAAGGGTTTTCCCCACTGTACTATCAAGTTCTTTTATAGTGCTTATGCCTAATCTTAACAATAACAAGAAGGACTTTCAGTATAATTTCATAATCAATTTTTTTTACACACTAAGCATTCAGAGTAGTCAGGTATGGACAGACGAAGTTCCTTCCCAGTGCTGCAGTCACCAAAAGGAAGCTGCTGTGACTTTCTGGCTTGGAAGCTTTGCATCTCTCCAGTTAGTAGCCTGGCAGCGCAGTCCCAGGTCCGTGTTGCTAAGTGTGGGGCGGCCTAAGTTTGGCCCGTGCAGAGGGATAGATGCATAGGGATACATGGAGTTGCAGCCAACGCCCACTGCTCCACCAGGTGGGTGGAGCCTGAGCCAGCCTCTCCCTTGACTGTCCGGTCCGTCTTCTTCCAGGTGCTTTTTAACCTACCAGTCCTGCCAGAGCTTGATATACAGACGGTGTTTGCTCCATGACAGCATTGCCCGGCATCCGGTTCCAGAAGGTGAGTGCTTCCTTTAGCCCTGGGGTGGAGGCAGGCAGGCAGAATGCTAGCACCCACACAGTGTCTGGGCTCAATCAAGCTCCACATTGCTTGGGATCCTGCTGTCAGGGACCAAACGGGCTCCTGCCACTCTTTACAGTGACATCAAGAAGCCAGAACTAATTTTAGAAAATGGTCACTGGGATGTTGTGTTAAGGTCATGCTGTATTTCACTGTGGGTGAAGTGGGTCTCTGCTGCTGTTTTATCACCGAGACGGACTTCCCAACAGTGTCAGGGCTTGTTATAGGTGGCGTGTAGGGATTGTATTTGAATGACAGCTCTGCAAACGATTTTGTGCACAAAGATGACATTGCTACACCAGTAACAGGATGTGCCCTTGGAGCCCTTCTAGTATTTATTTATTTATTTATTCATTCATTCATTCATTCATTTTGTGGTACTAGGGATTGAACCCAGGGATATTCTACCTCTGAGCTACACTTCCAGCCCTTTCTGTTTTTTGTTTTTGAAACAGGGACTTACTACATTTGTTCAGGCTGTCCTTGAGCCTGCAATCCTCCAGTCTCAGCTATTTTTTATTTTGAAACATTGTCTCGATAAGTTGCTGAGTCTGGCCTCCATCCTGTGATCCTCCTGTCTCAGCCTCCCAAGGACTGGGATTACTGGTGTGCACCACCACAGCTGGCTACAATGCATATATTTCTATTTGAGAACTAGCTGGAAACAAGATCATAGACATGGGCAAGGAACTAGTGGTTTCGTATCCATGAGAATGTCCGTTTTTGACCTGTGCTTCGTTGACATCACACTCTAACCAAATAACCTCACTAGACATAAGCATATAGAGTCATGCATGTATTTGGGGAACATTTGTGGTCTCAGTGAACAGAAGCAAAAAGCATTCTGCATAAAACTACACATTTCTTGGCTTTTGCTATAAATTGGCTGGTGCTCTCTAATTCTCATAGGTTGGTGTATAAGCAGCTTGTTTTCTGTTTTAACTTTTTATTATGGAAACTATAATCATACACAGAAATAAAATATAACACACCCTGTGTCCCCATCACTTAACTTCAAAAACGATCAACTTGCAGCATTTTCTGCTACATCCATTGCCTCCCACACTATCCCTACTCCCGTGGACTTACTTTGAAACGTATTTTGAGGAATCTTTAAAACGGTCACTGTGGTTGAGAATTGAGATAGTATTAAGGCAGGAAGTCTGGATTGAAATTGTAAACCCCCAAAACCTACCCATTGAGCTGGGCACGATGGCACACGCCTGTAACCCCAGCTACTCAGGAAATGAGGCAGGGGAATCAAAGTTGGAGGTCAGCCTAGACAACTTAGACCCTGTCTCCATAAACTCAAAAGGGCTGGAGGTGTAGCTCGGTGGTAGAGTGGTTGCCCAGCTTACAGCTTTTGTGGGGAGAGTGAGAAGCTGCTGGAGCTAGAGTGTTGGGATACAGTGGAGCATTTCAGATCAGGGGAGGGAGGACGGGAGGATGGGCCATTGTCACCACAATTCTGTTTCTCTGTGTAATGGGATTTTTAAAAAATTACCGCTACTGTCATTTTATTCTGACATTAACAATGTATGAAGAGCCAGGCGTGGTGGCGCACACTTGTAATCCCAGTACCTGGGAGGCTGAGACAGGAGGATCACAGGTACACAGCCAGCCTTAGCAACTTAGTGAGACTCTCCACAACTTAATGAGACCTTGTTTGAAAACAATAAAAATATGGCTGGGGGTGTAGCTCAGAGGTAGAAGGACCCTGGGTTCGATCCTCAGTACCACACAAAAAAAGAAATGTATGAAGGATACACTCTCAGAATAAAGTGTAGTCCTTCCTTTAACCTTGGATAAAGTCGCTTCATGAAATACTCGTTCGTTACCCTATTGTCCTGTTTCATCGCACGCTTAGCTTTGGAGCTATGAGTTTAGTCCAGCCTCATGTAGGATGCTGGGAACTGAAGCTCAGAGGAGTGAGGTGCTTTGTCCAGGACACGTGGCTGGGTCCTTGCAGAGTGGGGCCGGAATGCCTTCCTGACCCCGCGCAGCACAGGGCCTGCCTGACAGCCTTTCTGGGCCTGATGCCACTTGCCTTCCTTTTGCAGATCCTGACTGGATTAAGAGGCTGCTGCAAAGCCCGTGCCCTTTCTGCGATTCTCCTGTCTTCTGATGGTGGTGGTGGAGGATGCGGGCATGGGCTCCTAGAGAATGCTCTGGAGCCTGGCCAGCGGCGTACTGGAGGATGCCTGGCCCTCGGGAGTGGAGAGGCACTCCTCCTGATTGTCAAGAGGGCTTCCCTGGGGGGAGTGTGCCGCCATCTCCAGAGACGGAGAGGCGGAGGATGTCTTTGAAATGACTGAGTGTGGGGAGTTTGAGTCCTTTGAGATGAGTATTAGCTCCTGACTCCTCACCCAATGAGGAACACTTATTTTTCAAGTGTCTTGATGGAAGCTATTTGAACAGAATATCCTGTCATTTGTAGGAACGTAATGGTCTCTTCTAGAGAATTTCTATAAGGCCCTTGCTGGGCTGAGTGAGGTTTTAATCCTTGCTTTGGTCTGAGACTGCCCTGTGTGACTCCGGAGAGCTTAACTTGCCTGGTGCATGGCATTCCATGTACCAACAGACATTAAAAGTAGCTAAAACCACGTGTGAGCTGATGTTTTGCTCTCCGTAAACAGCTGCAGATCTGTATCCCATTGTCTCTTGTTTTTCATGCATATGGAAAACATTTTCCTAAAGCTATATATTTTCAAGAAGTCAAAGCCAAGACTAAAATCAGTTTTAATGTATCAAATGATCAGGTGACTTGCTTTTAATTTTCTCCTTTGTCATCAGATTGGCCCAGCTTGTTAATACATCTAAAGATGTCGAGTGCTCCCTTTCACCCGTTATAGCCCTGCTTCCGTGTAACTGTGGTAACCCAGATGAGATATTTGTGCATAGAAAAACAAAAATATTTCTTGTCTTAGTATTAAATTGAAACCTCAGTATTGGTAACATTGACATTTAGACTTCATTGAGCATCTGGGCAGAGTCTGTCTCTGGACTTCTGGGGTGAGATGGGCAGCTGGGAGGCGGAGGCCCTGGAGCTCTGGTGGTACACTCACGCAGCTGAACAGAGCCGAGGCACCTCTCTCTGCAGAGGTCCTTGATACTGTTCCATGGGCTATTAAGAGGAGATGTTACGGATCAGTTTCGATTAATCACTCGTAATGAAAACCTAATACAGACATTCTGGAGTTACAGTATTCTTAGGATTTTAAAATGAGCATCCTAGGGACTGGTGCTAGTGTGAACTGAAGTGTATACATTTTGAAGTGGTACATATTTTGGAAATTTGGATGGGAAGTAAAAAGAACGGACTCTTTTTACTTATATTTCATGCTATCTTTTTGGACTTTATTCTGACCTAATTTCTTGCTTTTATTCCATGTCCTTAGTGAAAGATATTTTGTCCTCACTTCAGAAGTGACATGTTGGTACTTGGATGCTGCTGTAAGAGACGGGTTGCTGTGCCCTTCCTGGCTGTTGTGTCATGGAGGCGAGCCCATGGAGGCGTGCGCCACCCTGCTCCAAACACCCTGTTCAAATCGTTACTTTGTCACCTGTGCTTCATTATGTATCCACTTATTTTTCTCAGGTTGGTGGTGATTTCGAGAATAGTGTTGATCTGGACTTTAGGGGGCCAGCATGTGAAATTGATTTTCCAGGAGGAGGACCAGGCAGCAAGGAAATGATGCGTAGCAGTGGGAGCGGACGTGGCAGAAGCGATTGTGTCTGTGTGTCTACCGCTGCCGCGCTTCACAGTGCGCGTGACACTGAACGTCGTGTTCACGGCGGTTGTTGACCATCTGACCGCTGGCCTGCTTCGTTTCACGTGTTTCTTCCAGATCAGAGTCAGGAGTTTGTTCTTTTTGGGTAATTTTGTGCTGCTCCCATTTAAAACTTACATTTTTATTTGAAGTAGTTGTGCATTTTTAGAAAATTTCACTATTAGTTATAGCTGAAAAGGATCTCTGAAATTACTTTGTGTGTCTGTAGGGGAGTAAACATGGCGACTGTTTCACTAGAACATGGATATTCTCTGCAGGGCCTCAGCCCAGTGGCATTCTTAGGACTCTGAAGTCCAGCCTCAGTCACATGTCCAGACAGACCCCCGGCCCCCACCCCACGGAGGTTAACCTCAGAGCCGGGTGAATGAGGGGAGATGGGGTTAATGGCGGCCTCACAAGCCCAGTGCGCCTCCGAGTTTCATGATATGCCACAGTGAGCAGCGCGCCCCGTGAAGAGCGGGAGTGACGGCGGAATCTTCTCGTTGCCTCTCAGCATAAACTCGCACACCCTCTAGACTCACCTCGCACTTGCCTGCCCGTGTCGGCGTGGGTTTCAGGTTGATTGAGGCTGCACCGTGATAGCTGTCTCAGGGCAGGGAGGTGTAGTGGAAGCGAGGCGGCTGCCCGCGACTCAAGTGTGGAGCAAAGGTTCTATACGATCAGACTTTTGAAGCCACAGCACTGTTGCATCTGGAGTCTGATATCCATGTATGTATCACATTTTCTCTGCCTGGGGTTAATTTGTTCCTATTATTCTAGATAAGAAATTGATAGCTTGTTATGCTTAAAATTCATGCTGAAACCCTCATGTGTCCACCACCCAGACTTCAAGCAGTCTCTACCTGCTATGATATCTGCCAACACTACCAATTATTTTTCAGTGTCAGAAGTTATTAGAACCACTGGCAAAGCTGGAGGTTCAGGGTGACATTTTTCTGCTTCTTCCTCCGAGAAGTTTTGAGAATATTAATGTTGAAGTATGTAGGTTGGACCTCATTAGAAAGTTGAATGGGTTAATTAGGTTGAAAGAATATTAAAGGTAAATAATTAAACATTAAAATACATTGTTTTAATTATAGTGGTGTCAAATAAGGTGCAGAAGAAACCGGGGCTTACTGGTGCTAGTTCACAGGAATATAGTGCTAGTCTCGGGAGCACTGCTCCCCTCACAGTAGCTAGAGCGCCTAGCAGCTGGGGCCGGAAGCAGGAGCTGGTGTCAAGGCGGCTCCCACAGTCCGCCCCACTGGGTCTGCCTGCCCTTTCTGTTCCAGACCGCCCTTGCTTTTGCTTTTCCTTCCCAATGAGGTTTGTGTGCGTGCATACCGGGGATTGAACCCAGGGATGTTCTGCCTCAGCTACATCCCCAGCCCTTTTTTTTTTTATTTTAAGAAAGTCTCACTAAGTTGCCGATGGCTTCGCAGAGTTGCTGAGGCTGGCCTTGAACCTGTGATCCTCCTGTCAGCCTCCCAAGTACTGGGATTGCATGCGTGCGCCACCACGCCTGGCTTCTCAGCAAGCTGCCTTGAGTTCCATTTCTTTAGTTCCCTCGGCAGTAGGGTCCATCCAGAGGTAACACTTCCTTTTTGAAAGAAGAATGGATGAATGATAAAAATTTCTAAATGTCCCTTCCTGGAAGAAGAACTTTTAGTGATAATTTCCTAGTCAGAGTTGAGAAACTCTGGGTTGGACTTCAGGCTAAGGGACTCTGGATTCTAGCTCCTTGCCACCTACCACCCATCCCACCTCCTCCCAGGCAGTGTTATTCCCAAGAGAAAATTCTGGTTCAAGCTGAGCCGAGTGCGCTGTGTTGAGAGCCAGCAGTGGCCGCAGCTAGCCAGACAGGCAAGTGGAGCTCTGTCATGGTGCAACGTGGACTCTGGCGCCCCCGGAGGCTTCCTTAGCTTGTCATGGCGTGTCGCGGGTGTCCACACTGCTCTCGCCTGTGTGTCAGTGGAGGGTGGGGTCTCTAGAACCTAAGCTTTGCCTCAGCCTCAGGGTTGGCGGGTTTAAAAGATGCCTGCAAAGATGCAAAGCAAATGGTTTTCAGTTATTAGAGTATCATTGGCCCCCCTCTAACATTTAGACTGTCTCAAGGCTCTCAGTTATTAGACTTTGAACTCTTTCTTGAAGCTAAGAGGCTTTAAAGTTAACGTCTGCTTCGTGTCTGCTATTCACCCTGAATGCCGAGCATGTGAAATTTGTCCTTAAATGAAGTTAAGCCGAACTCAAAAGAATGCAGTGTTGCTTCTGTGTAAAATGCTGTGGCAGCACTCTCGTGAGGCAGCAAGGACTTTCCTAGGGTCGCAGCCCTGCTCGCTGGCACAGGCTGGGCTGCGGGGGAGGGGTGCAGCCAGCTTGCTGTGGAAATCAGTGAGTTCAACAGCGGAATGGCTGTTTGCAAAGATATCCCATACGGAGGTTAATGCTGTGGGTGTGAGATGCTTCTCCCCCAGCCCTGTACCTGACCTGGCCCGTCCTTTCAGTCACATCTGCACTCCAGCGGAGAGTTCACTGTGAAATCGGTGTCCTCGTCAGTGAGCTGCGTAGACCCACAGTACGTGGCTTACCGACGGTGCCTAAAAGTTGGTTCATTGATTCTGGACTTGAGAAGAGCTGCAAGGGGAAAGGTGTGACTCCTGAAATCCTAGCAGTGTCGGCTGCTTGGTTCAAATACTATAAAGGGCTGGAGTTCTTAATCTCACGTTTATTTTTAAGGTCAAAAGTTGCTTACCTAGCCGTCAAGAAATCCTGTTACTTTCATAAAGAAAAAGATCCTGTAAATGGTCAGATGGGACATCGTAAGAGGAGGCGGTGGTCTTGATACCTTTCGGACCTGATCGTTTACCCGGGGCTCACAGATGGTAGGGTTTAGGGTGTGCGCTCATGTTTGCCCCCCCCCCTCGTTTCCCTTTGTGGTACCAATGCAAAATTTAATGCAAAACATCCTATAAATTATGTTTCTTTCCAAGGCTTTGACTCAGATTTGTACTTTGTTATATGAAATGAAAGTGATTATCAAACTTTATACAGAAATAAGACTGTATAGAAAAGTAAGTCTGTGTTGTGTATAGTGATATATATTTTATGTTTACCCAATGCCTGTGCTAAACTTTGTGCTTGGCTTTGAATTATATGTATGTTTACATCTGACATTTTTTTAAATAAAAAGAAAAACTTAAAGGTTATGGAAAGGAGATTTTTTTTTAATTCTTACCATCTGGTTAGAAGGTTTAATTTAGACTTTATTTAGATTTTTTAAAAAGAACTTCAAAAGTAGCACATTGTGCTTGGAATAACCCAAATCCAGAAAACACTGCAGCTTCTCGCCCTCAGAAGGACCTCGCGCTTAGCATTGGAGTGTGAGCTCCGCCCCTTACCTGCCTCTCCGCATTCTGCAGCCCTAGGGGAAGTGCCTGGCACAGGAGGGTGGGGTGAGCAGCAGTGGCTGGGGGGGTGACTTCCCGCCCCTGTCGCATCTCCAGCGTCACATCTCCAGCGCGTTCAGCACCACAAAGCTACTAGTGCTGGGAGAGGGCAGAGTTCCTTCCTCGGTTCCTGCTGGGTTTCCAGGTTTGAAGCAGACCGTGCCACGTCCTTAGCCTTTTCCTGAAGAGAATACACCAGTCCTGAGCTTTTATCTGATATTGGGGCTGAGGAAGATTTGAAGTGGGGAAGATTTTAGAGGAAATGAAATGGGAATTTGGGGAGGATCCTTGTCAGTATCCAGCCCTGTAGGGCCATCTTAATTATTACTAAAGGAAAGGGTGACGAATGGGCCCTCTGTTTGATTACCAGTTGGCTGGCCGGCCCTTAGCCAATGAGTGAAAGACCACTGCTTTTCACTTTTTCCTGTTTTTGATTTCCCCTCATTTGTTCATATGATTCTAGAACTTAAAGTCTAAGTTGTGAATATATAGTGCTGTACATAATGGCAGTTTTGTAAATGTGAAATAACCTCAAATATGTTGTGTTTTATATGCAGAGCCTCTAGTGTTGTTATTTGGGCCACTTTTTTATTCAAAATAAATAACAGAATTATTTGTACATGTGTGTCTATTTTATGGGGATCACATGGTTTGTGGCAGCGTGAGAAATCGCTTAAGGCCTGATCGCTTCCAGCCAGGGGAACACGCAGGCACGGGGAGAGGAGGGAGAGCGAGCTCTTAGACGTCAGAGACCAGCCAGGGGCGACCACCTCGGCGTCAAGACAATGCGTCTTCGGTTGTTTGCTCCAGAAAAAGTCTGAGGAATGTAAGGGATTGTAATAACTGCTTCAGGGCTGGGGGTGTAGCTCAGTGGCAGAGCGCTTGCCTAGCATTCATGAAGCCCTGGGTTTGATCCTCAGCACCACACACACAAATAGAGATTTTTTAGTATTATTTTTGGTACTGGGGTTGGAACCTAGGGCCTAGCAGATGCTAGGTAAGTCATTTGCCACATACTTTTTTGTTTGGGGGCGGTACTACAGATTAAACACAGGGACAGTTTCCCCCCAAGCTATACCCTCATCACCCCCCTTTTTTTTGCAGTCCCGGGGACAGAACCCAGGGACATTCTACTTCCGAGCTACACCCCCAGCCCTATTTTTTTATTTTTATTTTTTCTGCAGTACCAGAGGTTGAACCCAGGGGCGTTTTACCTCCAAGCTACACCCCGGCCCTATGTTTTATACTTTATTTTGAAACCAGGTCTCATGAAGTCGCGGAGGGCCTCACTGAGTAGCTACGGCTGGCTGCGAACCCGGATCCTCCTGTCTCAGCCTCCCAAGTACTAGGATTACAAACGTGCGCCACCACGCCCGGCCCTATTCTTTATTTTTTTGAAACAGGGTCTCACTAAGTTGCGGAGGCCTCACTAAGTAGCTGAGGCTGGCCGCAAACCTGCAATCCTCCTGTCTCAGCCTCCCAAGTACTGGGATTACAAGTGTGCGCCACCACGCCCGGCCCCAATCCCCTTTTTAAAAATTCTGAAACAGGGTCTAAGATGCTGAGGCTGGCCTCAAACCTGTGATCCTCCTGTCTCAGCCTCCCAAGTACTGGGATTGCAGGCGTGTGCCACTGAGCTGGGCAGGGCCACATAACCTGAACTGTATTTGGTAAGAAAAGTGACCCTGGATAACATGCTCTCAACAAATATGTACTTTTTGTGAAAAGCTTCGAAGGCAGTGTCCATGTTGTGGTTCATCTGTGCCCATCAGTATGACCCGGAGAACCTGTTCAAACAGGCACTGGCCTGGGCGCTGTGGTGCCCACCTGTGATCCCAGGAGACAGGAGGATCGCAGGTTTGAGGCCAGCATCAGCAACTTAGCGAGATCTTGTTTCAAAATAAAAAGGGCTGGGGTGTAGCTGAGAGGTAGAGTGAGCCTGAGTTCCATCCCTAGTACCTGATGATGATGATGATGATGATGATGATGATGATGATAATGATGATAGAAAACACTGGTTCCTTTCACTCCCCTTGGCCAGTGAGTGTGGTTCCCTAGTCCACCCTCTCTCCTCAGTCAGTAATGGGTCAGGTTTCAGCCCAGCGCACAGGGGAGTCAGTCCCTGGCTCCTGAGAGAGGGTGTGCTCCACCTAAGAGCTGCAGGAACGGGGAGCTGGGGCTAGGAGGGATGAGAACTGAGTAGGGTGGCCACTTACTGATGTGGAAGCGCTCCCTGTGACTCAGTTTAACCTGCTGGCCAGGACCCGGCAGGTCGTCCCGGGTAATGATGGATGGCTCACAGGAGCTTGGGCACGGATGCCAGCTCTGCCTCTGCAGTGTGGAGGGAGGGACCCAAGGCTCCTTGGAATGAGGGAGGCACGCCCGGGGCCAGACTACAGTGGCTGTTTCCCCCGAGGCACCGAGGCACTTTTGGCTAAAGCCAGAGCAGGGGCCCGGGAGTCATTGAGGAACAGGTGGTGGCTGTCCCCACGGCCAGCACTACAGCAAGAAGCCAGTTCTAATGAGCCAAAGATTGGACTTCTTGTGTCCATGATGGTAGGATTCCTGAGTAGCAGAGACCAGGAGTAGCCCTGAGCTACTAAGGAAAGGAGACCGTATTCAGCACCGTGTCAGCGCAGGGGCAGGGGCAGGCTCATGCCACGCACAGGCTCTGTAGCAATGGCTGATAGACCACAGTATGCTTAGGGGCCGGGAACACGGGTTTGGTTAAAATCATTTGATTTTAATAAAAAATGAGGGGCCTGCAAAGCCACTCTGCAGTCCTCTCCCCAGCCCTGAATTCACATTTGGGATGGGTGTGCTTAGCACCGGTTCTCTGAGCTTATGGGGAAAGGGCCAAACAGGAGCCCCTAAAACTGCTGCCAGTTTTGCAGAGATAGTAATCTGGAGATGACTGGAAGGACTTGGAAAGATATGCGTAGGTTACATACTACGCCATTTTATACAACAGACACGAGCATCCCCAATTTTGGTATCCGTGGAGCTCCTGGAACCAACCCCCTGCAGGTACTGAGGGGTGCCTGTGCTTTAAAGGGATGAATTCCATGATAGGTGGTATTATATATCAATAAAATAGTTTCCTATATATTACATATACCGAAAGTGGCTACGCTGGGGGTGGTGGTGCATGTAAAGTAATCCTAATATTTTGAAGGCTGAGATAGGAAGATTGTACGCAGGCTTAAGGCCAACCTCAGCAACTTAGTGAGATGCTGTTTCAAAATGAAAAATATAAGCCGGGCGTGGTGTCGCACGCTTGTAATCCCAGTACTTTGGGAGGCGGAGACTGGAGGATCCGGGTTCACAGCCAGCCTCAGCTCTCTCTCTCTCTCTCCCCCCGTCTATCTCTCTCTCTACTTAGTGAGGCCCTCCACAACTTCGTGAGACCCGGTTTCAAAATAAAGTATAAAAAATAGGGCCGGGTGTGTAGCACGGAGGTAGAACGCCCCTGGGTTCAATCCCCGGTACCGCAAAAAAAAAAAAAAAAGAAAAATATAAAGGCCTGGGGTGTGGCTCAGAGGTAGAATGTCCCTGAGTTCCAACCCCAGTTTAAAAAAAAAAAAAAGTGGCTAGAGCCAGGTACAGCCTGTAATCCCAGAGACTCGAGGCTGAGGCAGGAGGATTGAAAGTTCAAGGCTACCCTACACAATTTAGTGAGACCCTGTCTCAACATAAAAAGGGCTGGAGAGTCAGGCATGGTGCCACACACTTGTAATCCCAGTACTTGGGAGGCTGAGACCGGAGGATCCGGGTTCACAGCCAGTCTCAGCTACTTAGCGAGGCCCTCCGCAACTTAGTGAAACACTATTTCAAAATAAAGAATAAAAAAATAGGGCTGGGGATGTAGCTCAGAGGTAGAATGCCCCTGGGTTCGATCCCCAGTACCACAAAAATAATTAATTAATTAATAAAAAGGGCTGGGGAGAGCTGGGCATGGTACAAGTTTGTAATTCCAGTACTTGAGAGGCTGGAACAGGAGGATCACAGGTTCGTGGCCAGCCTCAGCAACTTAGGCCCTCCGCAACTCAGTGAGACCCTATTTCCAAATAAAAAACAAAATAGGGCTGGGAGTGTAGCTCAGGTAGAATGACCCTGGGTTCCATCCCCAGTACTACAGAAAAAAAAAAAAAAGCTGGGGATGTAGCTCAGTGGTAGAACCCCACTGGGTTCAATCCCCAGGACCACAAAATGATGATGATAATGACGATGATAATGATGATGATGACGATGATGATGACGATGATGATGATGATGATGATAACGATGATGATGATGATGATAACGATGATGATGACGATGATGATGATAACGATGATGATGATGATGATAACGATGATGATGATGATGATGATGGAAGTCTGATCATTTTCATGCATATTACACACAAGAATGGGATTTCTGACTTCTGCTCTGCAGGGCTCTGTAGAGCCCGCTAAGTTATCATTGCAAGTGAGATCCTGAGGCATGGGTGGCACCAGGTACAACCAACTTCCCCAGGAATCCCCGTGCAGATTCAGTGAACAGACACCTCCTACCTGGGCCCGTGGGCAGGTCCCCACTTTGGGCTCTTCCTCTCTGCCTGGAGATCAGTGGATAACCCCGCTGGTGCCCCAGTGTGATTTACATGTAAATTAGGGGGTGCCAGTGTCCTCCACCTGGTCTCTGGGCCCAGGATCAGTGGGAAAAGACTTGCAAAGGAAATATGGGCCTGATTCGTCGAGGTTCTGCATTGGCACAGAACCTACAGGATATTATAAAAGGGGGCTTATCAAATTGGCTTCTGTAATGCAGACCCCTTCTCCCACCTCTTCATGCTTGACCCAGCCGGCCCCATCGCAACTTTGACAGGAATATCCCGCCCACAGGCCCTCGCAACCTTGACCAGACCACCACGTTTTTGTTCCTCAACCTCAAGTGTTCCAATAAGAACATCTGCTTCCCCTCACCCCGCCCCCATCCCTGCGGCACCGTTAGTTGACCTGGTCCCAGTACTGCCCTATTGAGCAAGGGGGCTGAATCCCCATCCCATCGGACCCCACCCCCATCCCCGTGGCCTGGAACCTCGATCTGTCTCCACCCTGTGCCATCGCCCTTCCTGAATCTGAGAGCTTACACACTCAGAAGCTCTGTAGACTCCAAGCGGCCGCCTGCACACCAGAAAACCGTAGGAATCAGAACCTGCTCAGTCCAAGAGGCTGGAGCCTCAGAACACGAGGGACCAATGACGTCGCCCCAGACTATGCCTGGAAGGCCTGAAACTCCCCAGAGAATTGTTGGGGAGAGTCCATGCTGGAAGAGTGACAGAGCCGGAGTCCCGTGTCCCCAGGTGAGAGGAGCAACAATAGCTGCACCTGCTCAGGAAGAGCGGAGCTTGCCTTCAGACTGCTTCCTCTGCCTCCTCCCACCTTTCTTCCTTCTAGGCCCTAAGCTGATTGGATGGCGCCGCCCACAACCAGGGCGGGACCTCCCCCTCAATCTGCTGTTCCAGGTGCCAATCATCTCATCAATATACTCTTACTCAATCCAATTGAGTTGACAACCCAGATTAGTCAGCACTTGGGCATCACTAACAAGCAATTTGCAAGCCAGGTGCGGTGGTGGTACATAATCGCAGTACTTGGGAGGCTGAGACAGGAGGATCGCAGGTTCAAGGCCAGCCTCAGCAACTTAGAGAGACCCTGTTTCTAAATAAAAAAACAAGCCGGGCATGGTGGCCCATGCTTGTAATCCCAGTACTTGGGAGGCGGAGACCGGAGGATCCGGGTTCGCGGCCAGCCTCAGCTACTTAGTGAGGCCCTCCACAACTTCGTGAGACCCAGTTTCAAAATAAAAAGGATAAAAGATAGGGCTGGGGGTGTAGCTCGGAGGCAGAATGCCCCTGGGCTCAATCCCCGGTACCGCAATAAATAAATAAATAAAATAAATAAAAAACAAAAAGGGCTGGGCAGAACACCCCTGGGTTCAGTCCTCAGTAGGGAACATCACAGTGCCCTCAAGGTACCAACTCTTATTCCCTCCACAGCAGGAGCAGCTCCGTCCCACAGTCTCTCTAAGGCCAGACAGTGCTGCTGCCCTCGGCTGGGAAAGGTGGAGGATGCAGCAAGAGGCTGTGGGCTCCGTGGAGTTCCCTGCCCTGCTTCTGCCTGTGCAATCTCAGGAGGTCCTGGCTTCTCTAAGCCACAGTTTTCTCCTCTGTAGAATGGGCTAGTGAGGTTTCTACTTCCCCAGGTGCCCGTGGAGATGAAACCAGCTGATGTGCGTGAAGATCTCAGGGGACTGGGCACATGCCTGATGCGCAGAGTGTGGGACTCTGCATTTGCCATTCGCAGACCCCTCGTACAGTCTCTTTTCCAGCTCAGCCCAAGCAGGGGGCGGCATGGCTCCTCCCCGTCTATGTGCTGGCAAGTGCAAGGGTGATGTGTTGATCAGATCAACGTGGCTTCTACCCCAAGCTCACAGCCTGGAAGAAGTAAGACTCAGCAAAAGCAAGAATATAAGCCGGACGTGGTGGTGCACGCCTGTAATCCCAGTACTTGGGAGGCTGAGACCTAAGTGTGTATTGACAGCTGAGTAGACAAAGAAAACACGGTCGCTTCACGGGGAGCATGGGCAGAGATGGGTCTCAGGAACCATCAGAAAGCCTTTCTCTCCAGCTCTACCACTCCTGGGCATCTTTCCAAAGGGACTGAAATCAGAGAATTACAGTAATGTATGCATATCCATGCTTATAGCAGCACAACCCACAATAGCCAAATTATGGAACACCTAGGTGTCCATCAACAGATGAATGGATTATAAAATTGTGGGATATACACACAATAGAATTCTACTCAGCAATAAAGAAGAACAAAATTATGTCATTTGTAGGAAAATGGATAGACCTGAAGAACATGATGCTAAGTGAGATTAGCCAGTCACAGAAAGTGAAGGGTCATGTGTTTTCTCTAATATGCAGAAGCTAGGGGTAATCAGGATACTAGAGAGACTTCAGATAAAGGAGGAGAAACTCCAGTGGAGCCAGGGAGGTGGGCGAGGGGAAGGGGTAGGGGAGGACCAATGAGGGAATCACTTCCACTGACATTATGCACATATGTGAGATTACCAATGTCAGTCTCTATACCCTGTATGGGGAAGGGGGGAGTGGGGAGGGAGCAGGGGAAAGCCCGCCAAGTGCTGTGTGCATGTGTGTCACTATCACTGTGAACTACATTATGATATGAGACTCTAATGCACCAATAAAAGTATATAAAAAAAGAGAAAGCCTTCCTCTCTCTCATTTCTGCCATCCCTAAGGGCAGAAATGACGTCCTTTTTTTCTCTGCTGTATCCCGTGCTGGGTACATGGTAGGTGCTCAATAAGCACTCGTGGGATGGATGAGGAGGGAGGAGCCCGCGCACTCTGTTCTTTCCCACACTAACCTGCATTGCTCTGCTGTGCTGCACACTGGCCAGACAGACCCCAAATGTCCCTCCGTCCTGCAGGCCACGAGAGGACAGTGACCAGCTGCCCTTGGTCCTCTCTTCTGGGAGATAGAAGCTGACTGGTCTGTCGCAGGGCTCAGGGCGCAGGGCAGGTGCCACCCTGGTCTTGTCAGTGACAGCTGACCCCACAGTGAAACACCTGGGGAGGCTGGGGGGCAGACACCCCACAGGCACCTCCCATACCCTGTGGGCTCCCTGCTGCCAGGGGGCTCCCGGGTGAGCGAGGTAAGCAAGGGCGACATGCAGGAGCTGAGCGGAGGGGAGTCTGCAGTGACAGTCTATGATCAACAGGGTTGAAATCCAGCTGAGGAGCCAGGCAAAGGACGACGGTGTCAGGAGCGATTTGTTCTCTTGCAAGTTGACATTAATCAGAGCTCCACTCACTTCGCTCACTGCTGCCGCTGGGAAATTAACAGGATGTTTGCCCTCAGGCCACAGGACTGGGCCTCCCTGGACCAGGATGTGCCCACTGCCACCATGAGTGCCGGATGCGGTCACCCCAGCCAGGAATCAGGGAGCAACTCCAATTAGAGGAGCGGGACTCATCCGCATCCTCCCCAGTCCCAGCAGGTGGGGCTGACCCCGCAAAGCCACCCGGGGGGCTGTGGGCGGTGGTGGCGAGGGTGGGCCCGGCTGCATGTCCACAGCAGCGGCTTACAGGAGGCCTAGCGTGTGGCGCCCGCCCCAGCAGTGCCCCGGCCCGCAGGACCCGCAGTGTGCATCTCAAGGAAGCCCGTGCTGTCCCCGTGTCCGCCTATGGCGGCACCAGGAATCATAGATGGCATTGACAGCGCTGGCTGAGTCCTCGTTCTCGAGACCCAGAATGTCATGTAGGGGGAGAGCTAAGGCAAGCTAAGTGACCCCAGGCGGGTCACCTCCCTGCTGGCCATGTCCTCCAATCCAAATCAGCCGGGCTCAGCCAGGCAGGGAACTACATCCCCCACACTGGTGTGCAACCTGGACGCGTGATCCCTAACTGGCCCCACCGCGGAGGCTCCCTGGGCAGGTGTGCATTGTTGAGCAAGTTTCCAGTCGACACCCCTTCCTGGGGGAGGGAAGGCCCCTACTGTAGTTTCAGGACGGTGGTACCCAGTATTTGAGCAGGGCAGGGAGGCGGGGTGCAGGCTGAGCCCACCAGCCCAGAGGAGGTACAGAAGGCAGGATCTCTGGAGAGAAGGCCCAGCCCCAGGAGGTCTGGCAGGGGCAAGCCCAGGGCTCAAGCTGCCAGCGCCCAGGGCAGAGGCCAGGCAAGCCCGGGGGCATGGCTCAGCACAGGGCAGCTGCTGGCTGGTGCAGGCCCTGGCTATGTGTCTGGTGCCGGGTGAGATCTCTGCTGGGAGAGGTCTGGCCTGTCCCGGGCTAAAAGGGGCTTTGGCCATCAGGCCCAGGGTCCCTGAACTTCCCAGAGCCCCGGGGGCGAGAGCCCAGGCTGGCCTGGCCTGCAGAAGCCCTGTGGGCAGAGTGCATGGGGAGGGGTACCTAGAACCCTGGGTTCGAGTCCTTGGGTCCAAGTGACCTTAGGCACATCTTGACTCTGCAGCCTTGATGCCCTTTTGTGTCCTTGGGGCAAATGCCCAAGTACCCACCCAATGAAGGCTGTCACAGAGGCCAAGAGAATCATGCGAGGAGGGGAGAGGGTACATGGAACCGGATCAAGTGCTCCATCAGCTCTCGGAATCACTGTCCCCCGGCATCTCTCCTAGGCCCTGCAGGCTTTGCAGACCCCAGAGAAACTAATTTTCCCCACTCTGTGGGTCCTACAGGAAGCAGGTCCAGAGAAACAGCTAAGTCTGTCTAGGACTGTACCGTCCAATATGGCAGCCAACGGCCCCATGAGGCCAAAGATTTAAATCCATGATAATTCACTGAAATTTAAGAACCAGCTCCTCGGTGGCACTGGCTGCATTTCAGGTGCCACACAGCCGCCTGCACCCAGAGGCTGCCGAATTGGACAATGCACACAGGAAGCATCCCATTGTTCCAGAGAGTTCTGCCGGATGCCATGCGTTTTTGTTTGTTCGTTTGTTTGTTTTGTACTAGGAATTGAACCCAGGGGTTTTCTACCTCTGAGTTACACCCCCAGCCCTTTTTATTTTTAAAATTTGAGACAGGGTCTCACTAAATTACTGCACCCTGGCCTCAAACCTGCTATCCTCCTGTCTCAGCCTCCCAAGTACTAGGATTACAGGCGTGTGCCACCATTCGCGACTGGATACCACGTTTTTAAAGCTGCACTTTTTTTTTTGGTGGTGGTGGTACTGGGGATTGAACCCAGGGGTGCTCTACCACTGAGCTATATCCCCAACCCTTTTTATTTTTTATTTTGAGACATGGTCTCGCTAAGTTACTGCATGCTGGCCTCGAACCTGCGATCCTCCTGTCTCAGCCTCCAAGTACTAGGATTGCAGGTGGGTAATCTGTGCCCATATCAGCTGCACTTATTGAGTGCTTACTGTGTACCAGGCCCTGTGTAAGTGCCTGTGTGGCACTTGAAATGCAGCCAGTACCAGGAGCATGGTTGGCATGTCTGCATTAAACCCCATGGCAGCCCCGCGAGGCAGCTACGGTGTGGTCCCCGTTTCAGATGTGAAGAAAGACAGGCTCTGAGGGTGAAGCGCCGTGCCTGAGGACACGTGGTGGCTAGCTGGTGCTGGAGCGGGACCAGTCCCAGTCTCACTCCGGCCTGCAGCTCTCCATGCACTGCTTCCCAGGGCTTCCCCTGTACTGTGTCCCCAGACCCTAAAATAAGGCCACCTCCCAGCCACCGCCCCTTGAGGACACAGGAGACTGTACCTAGCACTCTTTATTGACTTGAGGAAGGTTCCAGAAGGCTGGGGGAGGGGCTAACTTTCTTCTCTGGTTTGCTTGCTCCTGGCTCTGAACAGCCCGTCAGTGCGCTTTCTTGGGCAGGGGGTTAATGATCCCGCTCTCTATGTATTCGAAGACTGTGTAGGGGTCCTGGTCCCCGTTGAGGGTGATGGCCCGCCCGTAGAATTGCTCCAGCTCAGCGGAGTTCCTGTAGAAGAGGTCTATCTTGAGCTTGACCTCCTCCTCCGCGTCCTTGGGGTGCTGCAAGAGGCGAGCTTGGATCTCGAAGGTCGGAGGCGGCTTGTACATGAGGTGGTACCTACGAGGGAGAAGGGAGACAGGTGCCCACGGCCTGGCCCAGAGGGCAGAGAAGAGGACCCTCTGTCCCACAGTTGACCACGTTGGCATGCCCCCGTCACCATTACACCAACCACACACACTGACTGTGCACTAGCTGCGCGCACCCCTGGACCGGGCCTCCAGCTACCCAGTGGGGGGGGGGGGGCAGTAAGAGATTGGCCACAGGGGGGCGCAATGCAAGAGGCTAGTAGGGCCAAATGTCCCTTCCTTTTCTTTTCTTTTCCTTTCCTTTCTTTTCTGTTTTTGCGATGCTGAGGATCAAACCCAGAGCCTCGCACATGCTCGGCAAGCGCTCTACCACTGAGCTACATTCCTAGCCCTTTTTATTTTTATTTTGAGACAGGGCCTAGCTAAGTCGCAGAGGCTGGCCTCTGACTTGCGATCCTCATGCCTTAGCCTCCCTAGTAGCTGGGATTACCAGTGTGTGCCACCGTGCCTGGCTCTTCCTTTCTTCTTGCCTTTTTCATCCTTCCAAACAGTATTTATTAAGCATTTGCTGTAGGCCGGGCACTGTGTCTGCTGTTGGCAATACAATGGTAAGCAGGACAGGCATCGATTCTATGTTTAGGGAACTCAAGTCAAGAGGGGGAGTGGGGTATAACATAAATGTGAGTGGGGATGGCAGAAAGTACCCTAGACTGTCCCTGTTGGGAAGGGTCGCAGGGGTAGGCAACATGAAGGCCATACTACTTGGCATGGGTCAGCCTAGGACTGTCCCCCAGGTGCAAGGATGACAGGTCGGGTCTGTACTTTGAAAAAGCTCTAGATTTCCTTCCTCCCCCGGCCCCTCTCCTAAATCCCTGCCAGGAAACATGGCCCTGGTCACCCGGGGAGATGGAAGCATCTACCTCCTGTGACTGTGGGGACGTTCAGCTGCATGGCAACAGGGACGTGGTGACTGTACTTGGTCAGATTGCAGAATAAACTTGGAATTCACTCCTGTAACTACGAGAAAGCTCAACACTGAACTGGTTCCCGTGGGGGTGCATGTGTGCAGCTGCCACCTCCGGGACGCATCCCCACTCAAGCAAGGTCAGGGCCATGCACAGGTGACGCCTGTCCACCCAATGCAGCCATGTCACGTGCCGGGGGGAGGCGGCTGACCTCAGAGAGTGGGGGCACAGCTGCCAATGTGTGGCTGCAGAGCTGCAGACGATCCTTCCTGGCCACGCGTCCAGGCAGAGGGTCAACAGATACGCCCAGAAGAGCTGGTTGGGTAACCCCATTTCAGCCTCTGTCAGGAGTCACTAGGTGTTAACCCCGGGGCAGGTCCACCATGGCCCTGTCACTCAGATGGAGAGAGAAGGCTCCCCAGGTGGGCCTGGCTGTCAGTCACCCTCGATGGCCAAATACCAGGAGCTGGGCACAAACCTTTCTCCTGTGACCGGATCAGTTCTTCTCAGAGTCAGCCGCTCGATGATAGAATCTAAGGGCACGTTCAGGAAAAACACCCTGCAAGGAAAGCCCACGTTAGCCGTGTGTGCCAAGTCCTGTGCTTCACGAGGCTTTGACATCCTGGCGTCTTGCGGATCCTGGAGAGATCGCCCCTCCCAGGGCTAATGCCTAGAGCTAGCATACGGCTTGCCACGAACACGCCTTTCACAATCACCCCAACCCATCAGGAGCCACAGCCACACCCGCCTCCTTCAGAGACTCAATATTGTAAAGTGTAAATCTTCTTCTAATAGATCTATAGATTCAATATAATCCCAATCAAGATCCCACAAGGTTTTTTGAAGATCCTATACAAGTTAATTATAAACTTTATATGGAAAGGAAAAGGAATGAGGATCATTAAAACAGCGTTGAAAAGGAGGAACGAAGTGATTTCAAGACTAACTACAATTGGGTGTTGTGGTGCATGCCTGTAATCCCAGTACTTGGGAGGCAGGAGGGTTGCAGGTTCAAAGCCAGCCTCAGCAATGTAGTGAGGCTCTCAGCAACTTAGTGAGACCCTGTTTCCAAATAAAAAATAAAATAGGGCTGAGGGTGTAGCTCAGAGGTAGAATGCCCCTTTGGGTTCAATCCAGCACTGTCGAGGGCCCAGGCCTGTCTTAGAATACACACTGAGATTATCATCTTGGACCAGCTCAGTTTGAATGCACGGTATTTGGCTGGGTGGGATTTGTAAGCAAGCGGACATTCCAAGGGGCCTGGTATAATCTTCAAGGTGGGTCTTTGATGTCATCTCCACCCAGTAATGGTTAATCCCTCCTTCCCCTAAGCTTATCACGTGTCTGCCTCACTGACCTTCTTTACCGTAACCTGTGATAATTGTTGATTTCTGTGTTTGATTAACTTTTATGATGTTTTATCTAAAGTGTCTATAAAAACAAGGTGCTGGCTACGGATGGACGGGAGAATTTGTCATCTCTATCTCCTCCCCAATCCCCCAATTATTAAATGTAATTATTTTGCAAATTACTATATCAGACTTCGCATTGTTTCGTAGAGAAAACTATTGATCAGGAAGCTGCCTGGTGCAGCAACCTTCCGTGGCTGGAACCACGAAATTTAGGAAGCTGTCTGGGCGGCAACCTTCTGTGGCAGGAACCATGGGATAGTTATTCGGAAGCTGCAGGGAGCAGCGACCTTCTGTGGCAGGAACCACAGAATAGTTATTCATAGTCCCCGTGACGAGACTACGGAGCAAGTATTGTCCACCGGAGCAACCCCAATACAGCACCACACACACACACACACACACACACACACACACAAAAAAGACTTACTACAAAGCTACAGTTATCAAGATAGTATGGGTATTAGTGAAAGGAGAGACACATAGATTTAAAAAAAAAACAGAATAGAGTCCAGGAATAGAGTCAGATAAACTAATTTTGAACAAAGGTGCCAAAGGCAATTCAGTGGAGAAAGAACAGACCCTTCGCCCAACGGCGCAGGAACAACTGGATATACATGTGCAAAATCGTCACCATCATCGTCTTGACCCAACCTCACACTATATACAGAATTTAACTCAAAATGGATCAGAGACCCAAATGTAAAACCTAAAACTATGAAACTTCTAGAAGAAAATCTTTGTTACCTTAGGCTGAAGATTTTCCTAAATATGACATCAAATTCATGATCTACAAAAGACAAAACTTCATGCCAGGCGTGGTGGCACAGACCTGTAATCCCAGTACTTGGGAGGCTGAGACAGGAGGATCACAGGTTTGAGGCCAGCCTCGGCAATTTAGCAAGACCCTGTTTCAAAAATTAATAAACTAAAATAAGGCTGGGAGTGCAGCTCAGAGGTGGAATGCCCTGGGTATGATAATTCCCGGAACCCCCCCCCAAAAAAAAAACAGAAAAAAGAAGGAAAAAGGAAATGAAAGATAAGCCACAGACTGGAGAAAATATTTGCAAAACATACATATGATGAAGGATTTGTATCCAGAATATACACAAATGTAAACTATATGCATTGCTAGTCACAGACACAAGGAGGCACAAATAGCCCCCTTACTACCCTAGTGTTTTCCAACTTGAGATCCACATTGGGAGTCTGGTTTAGGAAAACAGCTTCTTGGAAAAGACTCGAGATACTCCCTCCTTCCAAGGTAGTGACACTGTCTAGGATTTAAATGAAGACTGAGCCTCAGCCGGGCGTGGTGGTGCATGCTTGTAATCCCAGTACTTGGGAGACTGAGACGGGAGGATCGAAGGTTCAAGGACAGCCTCAGCAACACAGTGAGACTCTCAGCAACCTAGTCAGATGATCTCCACTGAAGAAGTACCAGACAGGAGGAGAGACACTATAAAAAGGCAAAATGAGCCGGGCGTGGTGGCGCACGCTTGTAATCCCAGTACTTGGGAGGCTGAGACAGGAGGATCGCAGGTTCGCAGCCAGCCTCAGCTACTTAGTGAGGCCCTCTGCAACTTAGTGAGACTCTGTTTCAAAATAAAGAATAAAAAATAGGGCTGGGGGTGTAGCTCAGAGGTAGAATGCTCTTGGGTTCAATCCCCAGTACCGCACAAAACAATAAAGCAAAATGATAGTATAGATTAATACTTAGGATGGTCTGTGTCTCAGTCAGCACTCTCACTGCTATAATCCAAAGCAACTGACTCCACTTAGAGGAAGGAAGATTTATTTGCTCACAGTTTTCTGGAGATTCTGGGTTCAGTCCATGTGAGGCCAGGTCTGCAGAGCGCAGGGCATGGCGGTGGGAAGTGGAGAGAGCAAAGCTCTGCTCTCACAGCATGGAGGCCAGAAGCAGAGAGAGCAAGCAAGGGGAGTCAAAGACACAAGGACAATCTGTAAGGCCACACCCCCGAGGACCCACCTTCTCCAGACACACCCACCTGCCTAGGGTACCACCCAGATAAATCCATTATAGTGGATTTGTCTACTTATGAGATTACAACCCTCATGACTTAACCATATCAACCCTGAACATTAATAAGTGAACTCTTAGCTGGGTATGGTGGAGCATTGCCTGTAATCCCAGGACTTGGGAAGCCGAGACAGGAGGATTGCGGATTCGAAGCCAACTTCAGCAACTTAGCCAGACCCTGTTTCAAAATAAAAAATAAAATAGGGCTGAGGGTATAGCTTGGAGGTAGAATACCCCTGGGTTCAATCCCCAGTACCACCAAAAAATAAAATAAATTTTAAAAAGTGGTGAGAGTGAATGGGTGGGTGTTGGCACTCCGTGCACTCAGCTCCCTAGTCCTCTGGGCATGTATCTAAGCCATAGGTGCAGGCTGCAAGGATTCCTGTAACTGCTTTCAGAGGAGAGAGCACTGTTGGAAAGAGTCTGCAGGCAAGGCCTCTCTGGAGCCTAAAAAAGGTATCTGCCAAGGTGGTAGTTGTTGGTGGTACTAGGAATGGAATCCAGGGGCACTCCACCTCTGAGCTACACCCCCTATAGCCCCTTTTATTTTTTATTTCAAAACAGGGTCTCGCTAAGTTGCTGAGGCTGGTCTCCAACCTGCAATCCTCCTGTCTCAGCCTCCCAACTACTGGGACTACGGGTGTGCGCCACTGCACCCGGCCCCCGGCCAAAGTTTTTAAATGTGTACTACGTATATTTTTTCCTCTGTCAAGCATACAATTTGAAAACAAAAGGCCAAACATGTCCACCTCATTTTAAGGCTCTGAGCTGCGGCTGCAGCTCCCCACTCCTTAAAATAAGGGGCTCCCACTGGCCATTTCTGGTTTAAAACTGTGCATAATTGATGGTAGCAAGCCCACCCTGGTTGTGTCTGCAGTCTCTCCAGGGGCAAGCAAAACCCTCTCCGACTGTCATTAGCTAGTAAATTAGCGCGCACTCCGGTGGTTCACCATGAGCCATACCAAAAGCGGCAGTCAGGTTTAAGGAGGATGACCCAGGTATCAGACTCCTGCATAATCCGCTCCATTTCCACGCCGTCTTAAAGTGTCTGCCTCCTCACCACTGGGAAGAAAGGAAATCACATTTCCTCACACTGCCACCCAGGCGCTCCCCAGACAATAAGGAAACGCGAATTGTCGGAAGCCAGCGGGTTCTGCAAACTTTTCCCCGAAGAGAAAAGTAAATGAGTTTAAGGCAACGATGACCGGAGGTAATTGGAAAGCTGGCTGGCACCTCAGAAGTGAACCCTTTAGCAGATTCCCCAGGGCCCATCCTTGGGGCCTGGGTGGAGGACCCCGAGGTGTCTAGCAGCACCTGCTGGTAAGGCCTCCCCCAGGGGAGGTCACTGGCCAGCATGCACAGCTGTACGGCGGCTTTGGGGCAGGAAAATGCCCACGCCTGAGATGCCATGTCCCGGGACCAGGAGGCGGAGCCAATAGTACACGTGACCTGTTCTGAGCTCTTAAGATCCCCATGAATTTTAAGTATCTTTTTTTTTTTTTGGTTCACTATTTTAATGAGATGAATGTCAAGTTCAAAATTTTGGCAGGGAACCAGAAACCTTTTTATTTTATTTTATTTTTTTTATGTTTAAGTATCTTAACAAGGGCCGTTTCCACACCCTCAAGCCTATTTCCAATGGCTGTTTGGATTATTATTGTTATCATTATTATTATTATTCTAAACCAAGTTCCAGCTCTTTTGTTCTACTTGATCAGTACAATTTGGTCACAGCACACATGTCCTTTATAGCCCGGGCTAAATTCAAACATTCATAAACGAGAGTAAACTCTACTGTGTTCTGACCACTAGTTTGCTATTGGACCAAACTCTGCATTTCTTGTCAGAGTAGGGCGGGAGGAGTTCAGGAACTTTCCCTCAGGGACCCTCTTCTGTAAGGTGAAGATGGTTCCCACACATAGAAACACAGAGAAGCAGAGACACACTATTACAAGGAACGTATTACAAGGAAACTGTGATGTGGAAATTTGCTCACGACATATTGTTAATTTTTAAAAGTTAGTTTATAAGTTAGCTGGTATTGTTTGATCCCACTTAAAAAATGTATAGAGCCCGATGTGGTGGCGCATGCCTGTGATCCCAGTACTTGTGAGGCTGAGACAGGAGAATCGTACGTTCAAGACCAGCCTCAGCAGCTTAGCAAGACTCTCTGCAGCCTAGTGAGACCCTGTTTTAAAACAAAAATTAAGCCAGGCATGGTGGTGCATGCCTGCAATCCCAGTACTTGGGAGGCTAAGACAGGAGGATCGCAGGTTTGAGGACAGCCTCAGCAAGTAATGAGACTCTCATCAAATAAGAACTAAAATCAGGCTGTGCGTATAGCCTGGAAGAAGGTCCCTGGGTTCCACCCTCAGTACCACACAAAAATAAATAAATAAATAAATAAATCAAAAAATAAAAAGGAGTGGGGCTGTAGCTTGGAGGTAGGATGCCCCTGGGTTCAATCTCTAGTACCACCAAACAACAACAACAAAAAAAAAGTATAGAAAAAGTCTGGAACAGTGGCCTGCACCTGCACTTCTAGCTACTCAGGAGGGAGGCTGATGTGGGAGGATCCCTTGAGTTCAAGGGTTCAAGGCCAGCCTGGGTAACAGAGTGAGCTCCCCAAATCCCACCACTCAAAAGTAAATAAATACATAAATACATCCCCAGCCCTTTTTTATTTTGAGACAGAGTCTCACTAAGTTGCCCAGTCTGTCCTTGAACTTGCAATCCTCCTGCCTCAGCCTGCTGAGTAGCTGGGATTACAGGCGTGTGTATCCGTGCTAGGCTTTATTTTCTCTTTTTAATGCCACTACATTTTAAAAATGCCTTTATAGTATATTATTTGATTTTTTTAAAGAGAAGCAAACCAGAGTGGTGTTTTGTGTGTGTGTGTGTGTTGTACCGGGGATTGAATGCAGGGGCGTTCTACCTCCGCGCTACGCCCCCAGCCCTATTTTTTATACTTTATTTTGAAACTGGGTCTCACGAAGTTGCGGAGGGCCTCACTAAGGAGAGAGAGAGAGAGAGAGAGAGAGAGAGAGAGACAGGGAGAGAGAGAGTAAGAGAGCTGAGGCTGGCCACGAACCCGGATCCTCCGGTCTCTGCCTCCCAAAGTACTGGGATTACAAGCGTGCGCCACCACGCCCGGCCAGGGTGGTGTTTTTTAAGTCAATTTCTACTAATTTGGAATAAAAACAAAGTTCTGTGCATCAGCCGCTGCAGCCCAGCCCTCTCTGAGCCAGGTCTAGGCTCTGCTGTGAGGAAGGAGAGGTTGATGAGGTGAAGTCGTATTCAGTGGCAGAAGAGCCTTTACAATGGGGCTGGTGGGAGCGGGGGATACATACACTCATTTGGTTTTCTCTCGGTGAGTTTCTGCTACCCAGCTGCTGGACGGGGAGGAGGACCCTGGTTTGTAGCATTTGCCCATTTCCCTGGTGTAAATTCTCCCAACATAGTCAACTGCAAGCTGCCGACCTGATATGACTGAGTGCAGAGTTGGGGAGCGATGTGCACAGGCAGACCTCGCGAGCTGGGGCGCACAGCTCTGGCGTGCCTCTGCCACACTCGCTGCCCTCTGAGCCAAGCAGGGACTGCAGTCCCCAATGTAGAGCAAGGGCTCTGACCAGATACCCACCATCTATCAAGTGCGGGAGTCTTCAGCCAGGCCCCGGGATGTTTCGTTTCACTCAATCCTCTCCACCCCTACGAGCTGGAGGTTCTAGTATTATGCTAACTCTTCCTGTGAGCAAACACACAGGCCCGGAAGAGCAGAACCCTGAACAAGGTGGCTCAGCGAAAGAGTGGCAGACTGACCCACGACCCTCTGCTCCAGATCTGTGCCCTGAGCCCTTCCGTGCCGCCTCTGTCCATCACACGTGCGGCACGCTGTTACTTGTGTTGAACTCTCTGCAGGTGTGCCAGGCGTGCAGCAGACATTCTGAGGAGTGGGATGAGGGGCATAAAAATCCCTCGGAACAGCCAGGCGTGGTGGTGCACACCTGTAATTCAGTACTTGGGAGGCTGAGAAAGGAGGATCGAAGGTTCGTGGCAGCCTCAGCAACTTAGTGAGACCCTGTTTCCAAATAAAAAATACAATAGGGCTGGGGGTATAGCTCAGAGGTAGACTGCCCATGGATTCAATCCCCAGTACCACAAAAAAAAAAAAAGAAAGAAGAAGATCCCTCAGAACACAGGGGTACACGCAGATCCACCACAGGAAGGAAGCCAGGGCAGGAGCCTCGGTCACTGGTGGCTCCTCCCCTACATTTGCTGCATTTGGGGACAAAGGACAGAGCCCTCCATGCCTCTGGCCTCCACGCCCCTCACCTGCATCCTCCCAGGCCTTGGACACATGGGTTATGATGGCTGACTTCCGGGCTAGGTCTCATCGTGGGCACCGGGTTAATCTGCCACCATGCTGGGAGGGCGAGGAGGAGGCTGACAGACCCCAGTGTCCAGGGGAGGACTTCTCTGAGGTGGCATCAAGCGGGATTGTCCTACTGTCACGAGACTGAGGTTCTAGGGGTCCCAGCCCAGCCCGAGCACACTCTCTCTCAGCTGCCCATCCCCTGCTGTAGGGGCAGGGTTGCCCTGCCCCTTGTGTTCTGGGGTCTGTGGGCACGCTGAGCCTCCCACCTCCTGGGCCATGGTGCCAACTCTTCCAGCCACTCTCTGCTGTAGGTGTGGGCGTGGGAACTCACTCCAGCAATGCTGGCCAGGGTCTCTGCCCAGCTCCCACAGCGCCCTGTGTCCAAACTCCACCGCAGCCCCATTGCTTTCCCACTCACGCGCCCCATGCCCTGCATGCCAGGGGAGGCAGCGATCGGAGAGGGTGCTCACGTTGGCACAGACAAAGAGCCTCTCAGGGGCTGCCGGGAAACCACATGTACTGCTCCCTTCTCTCTGGGCCGCCCGTCAGCTCTGTTGGCATTCAAGGGGGCTGGCTCTCACCCGGCTGGCCTTCTCCCGCATGCCCACGAGACAACTCCTGCATGTCTCTGAAAACCCACATCATCCTGAGCACTGGCCAGAAGCCAGGCCCCCGCTTCTCCCTGCTACTCAGAGCACCAGCCGCCGCCTTGGCCCAGGGTGCTCCGACTGTGGGAGCACGGAGCGTCATCGAAGTGCACCTGCGCAGATGCCGGGGAGACCCAGGGTGCAGCAACAGCCCCAAGAACGTCTGGCATGGCGAACATTTCCTCAGCACCCCGGGGTGTGGGCAAGAGAGGGGTGCCACTCAGACCCCCTTCAGGAAAGAGCTTGTGCTCCTCTGCAAGGAGACGGCTGGCTGACCTCCTGGAAGTATGGAAGTTTCTAGAAGTATCTTCAGGGACTCAAGCCCTTTTCTCTCTTTCTCTCTTTTTTTAAACACCTTTACTGAGATATAATTCAACCCTTTAGCTAGCCACGGTGGCACACACCTATAATCCTACTACTTGGGAGACTGAGACAGGAAGACCGTAAGTTCAAGGACAGCCTTAGCAACTTAGTGAGATGGTTTCAAAATAAAAAGGAGCTGGGCGTGGTGGCACACACTTGTAATCCCAGTACTTGGGAGGCTGAGACAGGAGGATTGCAGGTTCGCGGCCAGCCTCAACTACTTAGGCCCTGTTTCAAAATAAAAATAGGACTGGGGGTATAGCTCAGAGGTAGAACACTCCTGGGTTCAACCCCCAGGAATACCTGTCTTTGGGGGAAACATAGCTCACTCCAGCACCGTCTCTGCCTGCTGCTAGAATCTTTACCCTTGATTTCCTCACGTGTGTGTGTGTGTGTGTGTGTGTGTGTGTGTATGTGTTTGGTACTGGGGATTAAACCCAGGGCTTTCTACCTCTGAGCTACACCCCCAGCCCTATTTTTATTTATTTTTTAAATTTTGAAACAAGGTCTCCATAAGTTACCACACACTGGCCCCTAACATGCAATCTTCCTATCTAACCCCCCAACTACATTTCTCCTCCTCCTCCTCCTCCTCCTCCTCCTCCT
>PVJS01014218.1:0-40719 GCA_004027185.1 Glis glis
ATAGATCCTTCACATAATTACATCTATAATTTACCTTTTTGTCCTCAATAATGAGTTCAGCAAGATTCACAAGAGTCAGTTCACTCATTTCAGATAATGAAAAACTTCTTGAATGGATTGAGAAGCATTCACTTCATGTGCACTTTATCAAAGATCAAGATTAATAGATTATTAAAGATCAAGATGGATAGAGATTATATTTATCCACAAGCTCTTCTAACTTAGCTTTTTTGGATTCCAAGAAATGCAAAGTTTATGAAAATATTTAGCTTTCTGTAAAATATTTGTATCTGTTTTTCTCTCATTATACAAGTTTTAATGCGGTGGATAAATGAAACCTTTGGGAGATTCAACAGTGTTCAAATTGCAATATCTTAAACAATGTATTATGTAAATTCATGAGTAAAATAAACATTTTTCTTTCATTATTGTGAAGCTTATTTATTTGAGATAATATTGATATTGTGTTTGTCATTTAAAGGAAAATTAAAAAATAAGTAAGCCATGGTCAGAGGCACAATCATGCAAGTTTCTACTGATCCATCCATATACTACTCAAATATTACCGAGTATGAAAATATTATTTCTTTTGCCTAATTTTGAAAGACTTCATGTACTGAAATATAGTCACTGTTGTTTTACTTCTGGTATAAGGAGTTAAAAATTTACACACATACACACACACACACACACACACACACACACACACACATACATAAATTCTAATCATCATTCTGCTACTCTTAATGTTTTGGTTTCTTTGTTGACCTAGTGGGAATTAAAAAAACTATGCACATAGTGATAAGTAAATTAATTATTTATTGCTTAGAAACAGCTTTGAATTATTAGAAAACTTTTAGACATTAGGATTTATTACTAAATGTCATTCACTAAATAAATGAATGTGATACATGTTGAATTACAATGGACTCAATACTAAACTTTTTTAATATGAGAAAAATATTTTTTCTGTTATTTCTATCAATAATTTTTCAATAATGGCTTCTTTTGTTCTTGTCTCATTCGAGCTTTGAAATAAGAGAATCTATTAAAACATCATTCATTTTCCCAATTGGAGCTATATTCTTTCTCAAGTGAGAAAAAATGATGATAGTATTCACATATAGACATAATCATTAACAGTAAATCTTGGTACTTATTTTGCCAATATGACAGCTAAAATCTAACATTTCTTAAATCTGAATGAGTTTTTAAAACCCATGTTCTCTTATGATGATTAAAGAGCAGAATTTTTAGAAGTAGGCAGATCATAGAAAAAAAATATCAAAAGCCAAGGCTGATGTCAAATCAATGCCCAGGTTTAGTTGATTTTTGCTATATTTGGATTCAGCATTGATCTAATCTAGCAAGTGCTATGCTCACAATGAACTCCAATGTGCTTTTAATGTAATGATATGTTTGATGGAATATAGCAGAATATCAAAGTGCAAAAAAAATCGTCAAAGTAAATATAAACAACTTGTGTTTTCTTGAATATTTAGATCGAGGGTAGAAAATTGCTGTGTTCTTTTTCTGTGTTATCTGTCTGTAATAGTTACCATTGAGGAGTCTAGCAATCAGCGTCTTAAAAAAATCATATCTTTTCTTTTCCTCCTCAGCTCAGAAATCTCTTTTTTTTTTTTTTTTTTTTTTTTTGGCGGTACCGGGGATTGAACGCAGGGGCGTTCTACCTCCGTGCTACGCCCCCAGCCCTATTTTTTATACTTTATTTTGAAACCGGGTCTCACAAAGTTGCGGAGGGCCTCACCAAGGAGAAAGAGAGAGAGAGACAGGGAGAGAGAGAGCGAGAGATCTGAGGCTGGCCGCGAACCCGGATCCTCCGGTCTCTGCCTCCCAAAGTACTGGGATTACAAGCATGCGCCACCACGCCCGGCTTCAGAAATCTCTACAGATGCTCCTTGCCTCACAATAGGGTTATGTACCAATAAATCCATTGTAAGTTGAAAGTATCATAAGTCAAATGTGTATATAACATACCTACTATACTAAACTTCACAGTTTAGCCAACTCCACCTCAAAGTGCTCCAAACCCATTAACCTACAGGCAGGCAAAATTATCTAACATGAAGTTTATTTTATAATGAAATATTGAATATCTCGTGTAATTTATTGAAAATTATATGGTTGTATGGGTTCACTTTTGTACCTTCATAAAGTTGAAAATTATTAGAGCAAAACATTTTAAGTGGGAACCATCTCCATTCTATTATCGTTTCTATCACATTTCGAACACCTTAGATATTTTCTAATTTTTAGTGGCAAAATCTTATAAATGAGAAATATGTTGATTTATTCTACATTTCATTGCCAAGTATCTCTTTATGCTATGGAAAATATTTCATCCCTCTCTTTGATGCACAAACTTACATTGGTTGAATTTTGATCCAACAAGATTAGCAGAGTTAGCTCTTATCTCATGAACAAGTATGAAGAGTTTATTATTTGACAGAAGGTGTTCCAAGAACACAGATAAATCACTGTTTTTGGTAGGTATTTCCAAAGGAAAAGCACATAACCTGATAGGTCTTCTACTTCTTAATTGAAGTAAAGATTCTGTGGAGACCTATCTGCTTTTATTTGGATAGGTAAATTTGAATAGGTAAATTTGGATAGGTATATTTGAATGTAAATTATAGCTATCAAAATCAAAATGATGAAAATAATATGCATAGAGTGGGGAAATCAAGAATTTATAGCCCTAGTAATAATTCTCATGAAAACAAAAACATGAATGCTTAGCATATTTATTAAATAACTTTTGTCTTCATTCTCTCCAGTTCAATTTCATAAGGATAAATTTTAAATATGGAATTTTTGACAAATCCATTAGCTACTAAAATTCACATGCTACAACAATTTTTAAAACCATATTTTGATATATTTCATATTTTCCTAAAAGGTCATTAAAATGCATCAATGTTGTATCATGAACAATTAAAACAAAACTGCATAATTGTTCTTACTTTCATGAACTAGTTTGAATACTCTCTTTTTCTAAGTGCAAAAAGAATGAAATTAGACAAGTATTAGGTAAAGAGGTCTACAAGTCTACAGAAGTATCTATATCTATATATACTGGAACATATCCAATATATAAATGTCCAGTTATATATAATATTAAACTTTTGTTTACACAGGTCTTAATATCCTATATTCTAGAGCTATGGCAGAAAATCTCAATTTTAAAGTAATTTCATCCCCTGTTCTAACCACTGTAATTCATTCCAAAACAAACAGGAACCTGTCACATGGGTAATAATTAGTATTACATGAAACTCAATCTTATTTTGATGCAGAGTTTGCATGATCCAAGCCTCTCCTAGGTGACAACTTCTCAGGTGTCGTAAGTTCATCATAGTCTAAAAATGCAAAACCAGAAACAGAGAAACACAAAAGCAAGCTATTAAGTAGTTAAAGCTGTTGCAATATCCTCCAAAAGATAATGGAAAAATCAAAGCTTGGTGTAGTAAATCTATAGCTCTGAGGCCTGGGAACCCAGGAGTGTTCTGATGGTTTTGGATGCCAGGTCAGATCCATGGAAGTAGTCTTGTTTTGTGTGATATATGGTTTTGACAAATGAAACTTCACTTCTCACTCAAACAAATGCTCCTTTCAAAAATCAAAATGATTAGTACAATGAACAGGAGAGGAAAATCATATTCACTGAGAGAATGGCAATGAATCAACATCAGAGGATGTGATATTTGGAGAGTAGATTATGAAAATTAGATCATTGTTGATCCAAGTAAGTGATAAAGGAGGAACTGAGAAAGGAAAATAGAGCAGCCTCCTCCAAAGTATTTTTACATAATCTTTTAGCAGCATGATGAATGCATGATTCATGGAATTTAGTATAAAAGAAGAAATTTTATGACAAACCCAATTTAACAATGAAATTAAAGTTCTGGATTCAATAAACTGCAAGATTTTAAAATTTCCCATACCCTTGGTCAACTATTCAGAAATATATGAAGCAATGAGATGGTCTTATTTAATTGATTGTTCATAGTATGGTAACAAATTGAAATGCAGAAAATAAATTGGTTGAAATTTAACAAAAGTTATTACTTTACTTTTTCCACCTGAAGGATAAGACCAACCATTTGTTGCGGGACCACTTTATAATGACACATGTATGTAAATCAACTTGTTTTCATGCATAGAAAATAAGACAATATTGATGACAGAGGTAAGTAGAAATGTGGATTGTTTTCTATCATTGTTTCATAGACTTTCCAAAAGCATGTGTGAAAGGAGATGGGATTATCTATTTCTGTTTTATCACTGGTCAACATTTGCTTTCTTTATTTCAAAAACCGATAACAAGATACATAAGAAATAAAGGTCATGTTTTTCCAAAGCACAACGCTGATCGACAATCTAGCCCAACACTGTTGCTGTCCACTTATGACTTATTATTGCCCAGAGCTATTGCTGCTGCCTTCCAGTGTTATATTTCTTGAAAATTTGACATAGAAATCAGTGACACAAACTGTCAGCTTGGTGTGGAAAATACTCAAGTTCTCTCATTAATATTAAACTTCTGGGGGGAAATGTGTTATGTGTTGCTGAAACAAGCATTTCTTTTAAGGATGAAGGAATTCATATATTACTATTGACATGATAATTGAAATCATATTCAGCAGAATGAATGATGAAGAAATTATCCTCATGCATTTCTAAAAGAAGGGACAAAGATGGATCAGAAGAAGGAAAAGCGTGTTATCACAAAATATGCAAGGACTCAGACATCCCTACCAAAGTGATGAAACAATGAAAAGGAAAGTTATTGTGACCATCTATTATTGTTTCTAATGAGCATCGAAGGGATTGTGATAAAGAAAAATTATTGTCAGTCATTGCAACAGAATGTAGCTGAATTGCGACATCTTTTTATGACAGTGTAGGCAAGTATAATTTGGATGTAAATCATGTCTCTTGTCCCCCACTTTATAATGGACTTTCATTATACTGTACACAAAATTTGGAATAGGAAGAGACAAAAAGTCACATACTTGTCTTTGCCTTCCCCTCTAACGACTCCTAATGCAGATCTCTTAGTGACTTCAGAGGACGCCAAAAGTTGTGGGCAGTGTAAGATCTGCTCTTGGGAGCTAAGGAGAAATGACATTCCCCTTTTTGCTTCTTTTTTCTCATATGGCTTAAAAACTAGAGGCATTTTTTTTTCATTTCTCTCTTCTATACCTCAACTCAGACATTTCTTTGAAGTCAAACATTGGTGGATTTTTTTTAACATGCTAAGTTCCCTAACCCCCTTTTCCCTTTGGATATATTCTGTTCATTTGAAATAGGAGAAGTTTTATTTTGGAAAGAAATCATTTCAGTGAGGAGGAAAATGAAACTTTAGTCTTGTTAGATAACTGACTGAAAGAATAAAACTATACTATGTTGCCATTGTCATAGTAAGATTATGTGCATGTCAAGGTAAACCTATCTTCCAAACACAATCCATTCATTAATAATTAGTATTTAAAAGCACTTTAAGTTTAACAAACATATTAACACACACTGCTTCTATAATCCTCTAAATAGGAATACGTTAAGGTTAATATGTTATTGTCACTTTAAATATGAAATAATTGAATTTCAGAGACACTAACCTGCTTAGTGTCATGTACCTGATAGGAAGCAGAGTTATATGTCTTAAACACAAGATTTCTGATTTAAATCCTGGGTTCTTTCTGATTTTTATTTTTGTATCAGATAACCTCAACAAAATCTTATATTAGAGTAGATTTTTTTTAAATTGCCAAGTTAGACATGAATTGAAAATTTTTGTAATTGCCAATAATTTTTCCAGTGCAAATTATTAAATAAAAGGTCAGGTATTCGTTTCATAATGAATATTACTTATTTTTGAGAAAAAAGGGGAACCTGAATAGAAAAGCAAATGATGAAGCCTAGGCAGGTTAGTAAAAATTTACAATCCTGATACGAATTCCCAGTGATTCCAATTCATACACATAAAAAAAACTCCATAATCTGAGGGTTTTTTTAAGCCATATTTGGAAAAACTCTGGTGTAAACACTAATCACTCAATAGCAATATATGTACTTATATTTTTATATATAGGAAATGCTATTTTTCCTTTTCTTTCCCTCTCTTTTTTATTTTCATCATATTTATGGTCACCAATTTGATTGCTTTTCTTAATTATTCACTTCTATTATTCATTTTTATTCTATATCTATTTTTCTCTCTATCTATATTCTATATCTATTATTCAAATTATTCATTTTCTATTCACCCAATAGGAATGTATTTCAGACTACTTATAGGTACATAAAATGTATATAATATAGTGAAAACTTTTGTAGAAATTGGTTATTTCATTGATTAATTATTTCTTGATTGATAATTGATAAATATGTCTTAGAAGTAGGTGAGTGAGAAAGGTCTAAGGTCTGGTAACCTGGGTTCAAATATTTTCTGCTTTATTGCTACTCAGAAAAAAAATCTCTCCTATTCCTAAATTTCCTCATCTGCAAATTTGCAATAATTTTTTATTAATTATTAGTAATGATATTGTATCGTAGAGATTTGTGTGGATTAAATAAGATAAATGCTAACCCTTCTCCAATGAGCCCAGAACATGGAAAATGCTCAATGAGAACAGCTATTATTATTGTCACTGTGGTTTTACTGAAGTTGTTATTGTCATTAATTAGTCAATTCGTCATTAGGAAAAAAATTAGTGCTCTCACCGACCATCTGTTTTTGGTGTTTGGACTGTCTCCCAGGAACATTTAAATGAATTAATTTTCAGAACAGAGTTACTTGATATGACTATTGGTCTTTAGAGAATGATGGCCAAAGGCAAAGATTACCCTCTCCTAGGACTGCTATTGAAACATGCCTCTTAGTTAGCTACCATGATCCATCATTTTTGGAGCCATTCTTGGCTACCATATGTTTTCATATTATTTGATGATTTTTATTTTTATTATTTGTAGTTACTTATTTTGTTGTTTAGTATGTTACAAAAATTTTTTTACCTGTACTACTTAATTTCAAAAATTAAAGTGTGTTTAATGCTTAGTAACAGAGAAGAAAAATTACCTGAAATATAATATTATATGAAAGTCTCAGATATATTTTCTTAAAGAACATTTGAACTTTATTTTTACATGGTGACTTCAATAAATGGAAGTACTAGCCGGGCGTGGTGGCGCACGCTTGTAATCCCAGTACTTTGGGAGGCGGAGACCGGAGGATCCGGGTTCGCGGCCAGCCTCAGCTTGTGCACGCCCACGCGCGCATGCTCTCTCTCTCTCTCTCCCTTTCTCTCTCTCTCTGTCTGTCTGTCTGTCTGTCTCTCTCTCTCTACTTAGTGAGGCCCTCCGCAACTTCGTGAGACCCGGTCTCAAAGTATAAAAAATAGGGCCCGGGGCGTAGCGCGGAGGTAGAACGCCCCTGCGTTCAATCCCCGGTACCGCAAAAAAAAAAAAAAAAAATGGAAGTGCAAGTATCCAGTGATTCTATACAATTATTAAATATAAATTTATATATGTTGGATGGACAAACAGGTGATAATTTTAGGAATTTAGGATTGTTTTTTATAATCTTTATGAAATAAAACCATCTTATGTAATATTAAATGCATGTTACCAACTTTGACCTAGTAGAGTAGATAAAATAATTATTATAACATCCTCTGGACATTTATTAATAAGTCAACATTGTTTAGGTTTTTTAAGCATTTATTATCTTATTTAAAAGTTTGAAAGTTCTAAGAAGTATAAAACTGACTCAACCAAGTGTAAAAACTATGAAAAGCCTTAAAGGAAATACTGTCAAGACATTAGCAAAATAATTAAATAGCAGAAAGATACTGAGGATTAGGCTATAAATAAAAAACAATAACATGATAAAGAAAAATGCGAAAGGAATATATTTTATTTAAAATAAACTCATTTCCGTCTCAGGGTGGTTGCACTTACCATTAAAAAACCTGACTTTTTTTCTGCTTCAACATATTAAAATCACAGGATGAAAGCAAAATCCAAACATAATGTTTCCACCTTTAATAAGTGTATATTCTGGTTCTGAATTTATTATTGGTATGTAAGAGAGGAATTGACAGTGCTACAATGAAGCATATGGGACACTGCTGGAATACAGTGGAGATGGAGTTTTTCTGGAGGATTATAAAATGGTGAGGGCTATGGGCCCTATTCTTAAAATACATACTCTCAAATGCTATAATCTTGAATGTTGAAATTCTGAAAGATCAAAATCTGTAAAGTTTAGAGTCCTGAATAATCAAAGTCCCAAAAATATAACTTCAGAAAAGTAATTTTAAAAAATCTTTAGAAAGACATTTATTGAGGATCACAGGTTTAAGGACAGCCTCAGCAACTTAGTGAGACTCCCAACAACCTAGTGAGACCCTGTTTCAAGCAAAAATATAAAAATTAAAAGGGCTGAGTGTGTAGCTTAGAGGTAGAATGCCTCTGGCTTCAATCCCAGTACCACACCAAAGAAAGAAAAGGAAGAAAGAAAGAAAGGAAGAAATTTACTTACATTTTTAAAAGAGAAGTTAATTGAGAAACATAAAAACATGACAGAATACTTCATGGGCCAGTTTACAATTAAAAGATGCAATAACTTTGAAGTCTCTGCTATAATTTCCAGATCTTTGATCCATCTTGAATTGATCTTGTGTAGGTGAGAGGTAGGAATTTAAATCTATTTTTCTACAAATGGATAACTAGTCCCAACACCATTTGTTACAAAGGCTGTCTTTTCTCCAACATATGCTTTTGGCACCTTTGTTGAAATCCATTGGCTATAAGTGTGTGGACTTTTTTCTGTATATTCTTTTCTGTTCCATTGGTCTGTGTGTCTTTTGTTGGTGCCAATATCATGCTGTTTTTATTACTATAGCTCTGTAATATAGTTTGAAGTCAGGAATTGTGATGCCTCCTGTATGGTTTTTATTGCTGAAAATTGCTGTGGCTATTGTTGATATTTTGTTTTTCCATATGAAATTTATGACTGATTTTTCTATCTCTGAGAACAATGACATTGGTATTTTGATAGGGATTGCATTGACTCTGTAGACCACTTTTGGTAGAATGGCCATTTTAATCACATTTATTCTGTCTATCCAAGAGCAAGGGAGATCGTTCCATGTTTTTTTTTTGCCATTTTTAATTAATTATAATTGAAATATGGAGGGGTATTAAAATGCCTAAAATACCTCTTAACTATAGAAAAACACAAGACCATGTTTATTTCATACAATGTTATTCACACATTTTTCATTTTCTAATTTATACATAATATACAAAATGAAGATAACTTTTCATATGAACCAATAAGAGCCAGGACTTCGACAGACTGGTCCAGAAACAACCCATATCAAAAGGACATTCCAGAGTCAATCCCAAGTGGTTCTGCCCAATTAAATGCCTTTATTCTGAAATATCACATTTACTAAGATTCCATGCCAACATACTTAAAAGGTGGAATTGGGGTGGGCACCAAAAATGGCAGACCATATAATTTCTACAAGAACTGATACTTTTCTAGAATATGTCTAAAAGTATTGGGAAGATTGGGTTGTGGACTTTGGGAAAATGGGAACATCAGAACTCCTAGAGGAGGGTTCAGTTTCCCAATGTAACATTCTCTAGGACTTGTCATTTTTCTAAAATTGCAGTGACAACTGCCTGTGCCAACAGAGGGTAAGGATGAAAGCAAACTAAGAATGACTGTACTAGTAGAGGAAAGTCATTACCAATCTCCAGCATCTTCTAAGATCTTTAATTTCTTTCTTTAATATTTTATGATTTTCATTGTAGAGGTCTTTGACCTCCTTGGTTAGACTTATTTCAAGGTATTTTATTGTTTTTGAGGTTATTGAGAATGGAATTATTTTCTGGATATCTTTTTGTGCACCCAACTTTATAACTGCAGTCATCTGCAGTTACAAATACCATGATGGACTACCAAAGTCTTTTGATGAGATCTACCAAAGATCACATTGAATTGCCACTACATATGCAGTCACCCAAATAGCCAAGAACTTAAGAAACTTTATCTTTCACAAATGCAGATGTACAGAAAGGTCACCTCTTCATTTATTATGAAAGTTTGAACATTTTGACACATGTACAATGCTACTCACAAAATCGACATAGTAACACACTTTCAAGGAATCAAATTTGCAAAAGAAGCACAAAATGAATTGCAACACTAAAATATTTACATAATTTATACCTTCAGTATTAGAAATGATGCAAAGATGAAATGCATAGCGTAGCAAATTGTTAAAAAAGAAACCCAATAACTTAAAACAGTGGCAACATAGAAAAAAGAAGAAAAAAATCTTGAAAGAAGTTTGTCATCTGATGAAGTTTAATGGGGAGATAAATTTTAGGCAATTGCATGGAGTTGGTCTTTGAGAGGGATTGGTTAGTGGACTTGGCTCCTGTTATGGTGGTTCCTAATTATGGCAGCTGTGAAGTTTCATGACAGGCCCTCTGCAAGCTGAAGACTCTCTGGGGTTGGTAGTGTGTGTCAGTACAAATCTGAAGACCCCCAACCCAAGGAAGCCAATGGTGTAACTCTGAGTCTGAACCCTGAGGACCTGAGGGTGAACGTCACTGGTATAGTCCCTGGAGACCAAGTTCAGCAAGTGTGGAATTCTGATGTTGAAGGCATCAGAAGAAAACTCCATCCTGGCTCTGAGGCAGGAATTGAGATTGAGATTGAGAATGAGATAGCGATGATAGAGGCAGATAGAAAGAGACCAATTTGCCTTTGTATTTGTTCTCTCCAGGACCCTGGTCCCTGCACACTCCTATTGAAAGTGGATGTTTCAACTGGGCATGGTGGTGCACGCTTGTAATCCCTGTACTTGGGAAGCTGAGACAGGAAGATCGCAGGTTCGAGGACAGCCTCAACAAGTAGTGAGACTCTCAACCTAGCAAGACCCTGTTTCAGAAATGAAAAAATAAGGTTGGGGGTGTAGCTCAGAGGTAGAATATCCCTGAGTTCAATCCCCAGTACCAAAAAAACCCCAAAAACAAAAAACGGATTTTTCTTAGTCTACCCAGACTCACAAACTAATATCTTCTGGAACACACACACACACACACACACACACACACATCCAAAATAATGCTTTACGAGGTTTTAGGTATTTGTTCCATCTAACATGATGCAACCATCCTGAGTGTAAATGAAAACACATGAATCTTTTCCCCAGAATTAAGATTCCTATCTCTTTTATATAGCCTTTTCCCCCCGTCTCAATGGAATTGCAATTTTGTGGAGTGTGCTTTCCAGATTTCAATTTTTGGGATTTTAATCTTTTAGGATTGTGATTTTAGGAATTTTGATCTTTCAGGGTTTCAACATTCAGGTTGCTGATGACCTAGATTTTGTCTTTTAGGATTGTGATCAGCACCAATTCTGAGGAGGTAGAGAAAGGAAACAGGCTTTGGGTGAGGTGACTTGAATTCTGCTTAATATATGGGTGGAATTTTACAGAAATAATATAGGATGATGGTCATTCCAGGCAGTAGAAATATCTTGACTGAATACTCAGAGATGGGACTCTGTGGGGGCCTCTATGAAGAATTATTGTAAGTTCAAATTGAGTCATGTGTAGGATAATGAAGGAGTAGAGTGGGAGTTAAGGCTGCAAACATCTGTGAAGATTGCATATAACTCTAGGGTAAAATGCATGTCATTTTGTAAAGATAGACAGTAATATTACTATTCATTCGCTTTAAAAAGAGTTGCTGAAATTAGATGCATCTTTAGAGGAAGAAAAAAGATACATTGAGCTTTCTATAGGGGAAGAAAAAATATCTACATTTATTTATTAAATGCTTACATTTAGATTGAGCATTTTGAATATTATATTATTTAATCCTTGCAACATTTTATGAGTCAGGAGATATAATGTGCATTTTATACATGAATAAATGACTCTATAACATATTATGAAACTTAACCTAGGTAATACAGTAGCAGTTCTTGTATTTAAACTTAGCTCCTAAATCTAGCTGCTTGTTAAAATCATCCAGAGAGCTTCTTAATCAGTATTTTTTTTAATAATGATACCTAAACCCATTCTAAGAAATTGTAATTTAATTGACCAGTAGTCTAGACCATAGTTCCTCACAAAGATAAGGTTAAAACTCATTGATTTTCTTAATTGAAGGAGTGGTCATGAATAAAAATGGAGTTATTCAATAAAGTTGAGTAAAGAGTAATAAAGCCTGGAATTAGGAAGAAAAAAGGAAAAGTGTGAACAAAATAATTAGAAGATTGTTACTCAAGATTCTTCTCAAATATAGTTATGTGTGAAAGTAAAACACATTTCTAATTGAAAATATTTGTTTAAGAATATGTACATGCATGTGTACATTCACATGCTCAAAGAGTTGATCATAATTGTTCACAGATTCCATATTTGCATATTTGTTAAAATTTATTTGTAATCACAAAATCATTATTCATGATGTTTTAACAATCACTTGTGGACATGTACAGAGCAGGGCAAAAATTTGAGTCATCCAGAACATGAGTGTTTAATAATTCCAGCTTAGATCAAACAACCTAAGACTCTGCCTTCTTTTTTCACCTCTCATATTGTAAACAAGCATTCACATTGTATTTAGTGCCTTGTTTTTTCACATTTTTGTACTTTGTTGTTGTTGATGATGATTTCCTGCTTTAAATGTCCCCCAGGAATACTGTAGACTGTCTAGTGTTCCCAAGCACAAAAGGCTGTGGGGTGCCCTGTGGAGTAAATGCATATGTTAGATAATCTTCATTCAGGCATAAGCTGCAGCACCATTGGCCATGAGTTCAATGTTAATGAGTCAGTATATATACTAAATAAGGTGTCTTCAAACATAAATACACATAGAACAAGGTTATGTATTGATTAGTTGACAAAAAATGTTCTGTGATCGGAACTCTCAGGAGCCTGATCCTGCATTTCATCTAGAAGTGATGATTCAGCATTTTCTAATTTAGTGTTCCAACTGACTTTATAGAATTTAACTACCACAAATAAAAAGCACCGCAATATTGTATATTATGATTATATGATCATATTACCATATAATATTACACTGAATTGTTATACATAATGTATAAAATTACTAAATGACACACATTTATCAACATGGACCATCAGAGACCGTCTTTAGTTGCAGGGGAGACTTTGGCAATGAGATCCCCAGGTAGAAAAAAGCACACAGAGTCGCCATCAGGAGAACAACAAAGGCAGCTTTATTCTACAGACCTGTTCCTGATATAGGGTTCTTGGCAAAATGGCGCACATCCACACCAGCATGGACATGCACAGATGTGTTGAGTTTTGTTCAGTAATACTTATATAACTAAGTGCACATCTGTGGCTGTGTGGGATGAGCAAGAACATTTCCTTACCCTCACCTGTACTTCATCTGGGCCCCACACTCCATCCCCTACAGGGTGGCGGTGTGACTTGACCCAGAGAGCATTGCATTGGGACCAAAGACCACAACAGCAATAGAAGGAGCAACAGGTGACTATTAGTCCTCCAGCCACACAGTCAAGGATAGTCAATACCCATCTCCAGGAGGAGCCCAGTGAGTCCCACCAGGCTATAAGTGGGTCCTTCTGTAAGGTCTGAATAGCCTGTTCTTCTATATCCATCTCTGCTAAGGCTTGCTGTACCTGCTGCTGGTGGTCTGGAATGTATACACTCCATGTAGCACTCTACATGGAGAAGAGCACATGTTCCACGTTGGGCAGTAGTGAGCATATCTCATACCATTCTATCCTGCAAAAACCACCTTTCACATCTGGATGGTTTCACCTATTAAAAGGGAAAGAGCCAGATAGGATGTATTTAAAGCTTCTGCAACATGTTGGGCTGAGGTTTCTACCTGTAGCTCTGTATCTATAGCACCATCACCTGGAATGAACAAGGCTAACAGGTAAAACCACCATGTGGTCCTTGCTGACGGTAACAACAGTGACATACAGGGTCACAATTATTAGGTTTATGGGGAAGAGTTGGGAGTATTCATCCCTGTATGTATGGTCTTTTGCAGATACACTTTCCTGTCCAATGGACAGGGAGGTACTGCTGTCAGGGGAAGGCACAATAATTCTGTGGGTTCTTGGCCCAACAACAGCATCTTCTGTTCCTTATATAGGGTTTTGGGCAAAATGGGGTGTTGCATTTTGCCCAGTTATGTTTATATAACTAAGTGCACATCTGTGGCTTTGGGAATGAGTGGTGTCATGTCCTCACTGCCGGCCCATACTTCCTCTGGGCCCCACAGACCTTAAATGATTTTTATGGTTTATTTTATGTGTCAACTTGACCTGTCTGTGTGGTTTGCAGAAATGTGATCAAACACTATTTTTAGTGTGTTTGTGAGGGTGTTTCTGGATGGTTCTCTTTCTCTCCTTCTCCCTTTTTCCCCATGGAGAACCCAGACCCTCAGGGAGACACTGCTAATTTAATTAGATTAATTTGTTTGTTAATTAGTTCAGTGAATATTTACTGAATACCTACTATGTGCTGGGGCTGTACATGGCCATGGACTTAGTGCTAGGCAAGATATAGTTGATTTCTGAACTCACAGTTTATTAACTCATCCCACTCTTATTAGTAACTACCATGTGTCACCTATCTGTTTATGCATAGGCTCCAAGTGGAAGAAAGGAAATGGTTTTGTTACTTAAGGACATACCTCTTCAGTCTATGTGCCTCCTTGGAGCTGGGATTCTACTCTGAGCCTCTTGCTCAGAGAAGCGTGCCAGTCCATGCTTTGTTAATTCACCCAACACCTCAGTCTTTCCCAAGGGGAAGTCTGCCCTCCTTTTCACCTACATCGATGATGCAGGTCTGACCTATGCTCAGAAGCTCTCCTCTCACTTCCTATTTCAATCTATATCAACCTTGGGATGTGTCAGAGGGAAGAGTTGGAAGATACAACCAGCAAGGTCTAGGGAGTCAAAGGGAACTCTGACCAATGAGAGCCAGGAGGCAGGAGAAGAGAGTTGAATCCATTCCTCCCCTTCCTCCCTGACTCTCCAAAGAATTGAGAGCAGACACAATACTTGTGCAAGACCCTTTTTGAAGATTCCTGAAATTCAGTTATATATTCTTATGAAGCCATAGCAAGCTCAGTAATTAACATTTTGCATTTATTCTTTTTCTCTCTTCTCTGTTCATTTACCTTTCCTCTTATTGGTTATTACTGTGATTGCCCTTCCTCATATAACAGTAGCACATATTCCCTCTTTTCTAAAGAACCTATACCAATACCTGGATTATTCAAATTTTGACTTGATCCAGTTAACCCGTATGTAAAACATTTATTTCTCCATTCCTTGCTCATCTTTTTTGCTTCCATTTGCTAAAGGAAAAACTTCAGAAAAATTACATTTAGCAGTTTATCTGAGCAAAGAATGATTCATAGTTCAGGCAGCACTCAGGAAGAAAAGAGGATAAGAGAGCTCCATTCAGCAGGATGAGCATAAGTGCTTCTAAAGGCCGAACACAAAAGCAAAGTAGAGAGAGACCTGACTGGATAAGCTAGGGGTTTGCCTCATATTGAAACAGATTCCCCTTAAAATTCACAGACTCCCTCCAAAATTAACAATGTCCTCATAGCTTATTTTTCTGCATTTCCTGATTGACAGAGTAAAGGCTGATGAAGTGCTGCACCCACCCTGACCTGAGAGGCTATAAGGAAGCTGAGACGGAGCTAAGACCCACTGGTTTTCTAGCTATCTAAATCTGTCCATGTATTCTTTTGTTGTTTTTGTTTTTGGTCCACCTCTTCTCTTATAAAAGCTTCCCTTGCCCTTGAGTTCTCCAAAGGTGAAGATTTGAAATAAGAAAGCTTCCTCTCTCTTTCCTCAGAGCTGGCTTTGAATAAAACCTATATCCCTGTCAGTTTCATTCAAGTGCTTGTGGAGCAGGAAAGGGGTAGAACCTAGCCTCTTGCCCTGCACGAGGTAACAGTTTGATCCTGGTACCATCTGTTGGCTGACTGTGACTGGCTGAAGATTAACTATTTGTGATTGGCTGTAATGTAGCTATTTGTTAACCAAAACATACTCTTAAGTTTGTTTATATATTAAGTTAAAGTTTGTTATGTAGGAACTCCAGGTATGAAGGCAACCTCAGGCCAATGGCCTCCTGCTTATTTTGCATACTTATTCACCAAATATTTATAGAAAAATCGGAATAAAATAGAAGAAAAACAAAATTATCCATGCTCCTAGAAGGTCATTTCCCATGGCTCAAATGGGAATAGCAGAATCAACCTCAGCATCGTTATCAGGATTAAATGTACAATGCTTGGCATAGTGATGGTATGTGCACAATAGATGAAAAGTACTTATTATTGTTGTTTTGCTATTGTTATTATCACTACTACAGTTTACTAGTTTACTAGGTGTGTTGCTTGATCAACAGGTGGACAGTCCAGTAACTACTGAGGGTCTATTTATTTTTATTACAAAGCTGAGAGCCAAATTCAAAGATACCTTCACGAAAAATTACAAATAAATAGATAATTAAATGACAACTATTTTGTAGAATAATGCGGTCTACTGTTTAAACAAATTCTCTATTATATTAATACTAGTGATTATGTAGCTCCTAGAAGTCTCTATTTTCACCGAGCTTATAAAAAGGTAAAGAGGGACATAAACAAAAGCATTTGTGATACGATCTAGAAAAAAGACAAAATATCATTAACACTTCAACAATTTTTAAATATTCATGCTAGGATGTCTTTTAAAAATAATTGATTTCCCTTGGTGGATAATGTTTTAAATAAATACGTTACTTGAAGACAGAATGATGGAATATATTGTTTTCAAAAATTCCCACCCAAACATTTGACTTTCGAGACTGAAGTTTGTGCATTGTCTATTTGCCATGGGTAGAGATTAAATGATGAAGGCACTGAGTAATTAGGAATTAGGTAAGTTATATTATACCTTGTGTACTTGAGAACAAGATTCTCAGTATGAAACAAAGGAAACATATGTAATTAAGAAAAATAAGTAAAACCTTATAGTCTGAAATTTCAATTAGATAGCAATGTAAATTTAGAAGATATTTTATCTTCATACATATAACCTAAAGGACCTAGAAACAATGAGTAATCCAGCAACAGTGACCATAATTAAAACATTGTAGTATTGAAGTGCCAGTTGTTCATTGAAAGGAAATTGGGGCCTCTTTGAAAATGGTTGGATTCACTTTGGGGACAGGAAATATACAAGATAAGCATGGAATAAATTTTATCATTTTAATTAGCAAGACCATTAAGACTGATTTAGCTATGTGCAAAGCTCCCCATTTTTCTTAAATGGGGTACTTTGAACTGAACCTCAAGAAAGTAGAGCATTTTAATGAATAGAAACAATCATCCAGTTTAAATCCATGAGTTCAGGTTTGGTTATTATATTTGCAATTTATTACGATGTAACACATTTTCTCAAATTTAAACTAAAGCTTTAACTTTCTTAAGAAATATTTGTTGTCAACTTTGCAATTCTTCCCACTTCCTAGGATCCCCTTTAGTGGTTACTTTATTTTTCCCTGGCATTTATATTATATGCACTATCTTAAATTTTCTGAATCATTCTTTGAGAGCAATGTCAGATTATATTGTTCAGAACTGTCTTCAATGATAACTTCCATCCCATATACATTTCTGCAATGTGATCTTGTGCCATCAGTAGGTAGGTTCGAATCTTCTCTCTTGAAATCTAGGTGACTTAGCGACTTGCTTGCCAAATAGAATGGGGCACAAAAGCAAATTTTAAACTTAAGCCTTAAAAGAATGGCAGCTTTTGAGTGAATCTCTTGGAATATTCAGTGCCAGAACACTTCTTGGAACATTAGAGTCATGGCATGAGAGGCCCAAGCCACAGTGAGAAGCTATATGTAGGCACTTGGCAAAGATCCTGCTGAGTTTCAGCCAGTATCTATCATCATTTGAATGTGCCATCTTGATGCTCCACACCAACTGTCTAGGTCAACATTCTCGCTACTGTAATCCCATGAAAGAGGGAAGGGGGAGGGAAGAGGGTGGGATTGGAGGGAGGGCTAAATGTGCAAAGTATGCATGTATGATGTTGATAACCTGACATATATCCAAATGTATAATTACAATGCACCAATAAATGAACATAAAAAAAGAGAAAAAAAAAAAACAAAACAACAACTGACTACACTACTTAGAGGAGGGAAGATTTATTTTGCTCACAGTGTTTTGGAGTTCAGGACATGGTGGTAGGAAGCAGAGAGAGAGGGAAAGAGCAAGGGCTCTGCTACTCACATCATGGAGACTGAAATCAAGAGAACAAACTAGCAAAGGGATTCAAAGACAAAAAGCAGAGTCCCTAAGGCCACACCCCCATGGAACCACCTTCTCCAGCCACACCCTACCTGCCCAGGTTACCATCCAGTCAATTAATTGCAATGGAGGGTTGCTGATGATATTACAACCCTCGTGACTTAATTACATCAACTCTGAACATTAATACATTAACTCTTCAGAGGATATTCTACATCTAAAAATAACTGAACCCCAATTAAGCCCCAGATCACTGTCACCTCATCCAGTATGGATGAAATAGAAGAATCACCAAGCTGCATTAGTCAACATAAGGCCAGTAACAAATCAAGCGCAGTTATAAACCACTAAGTTTGGAGTGGTTTGTTACATAAGCAATATATACCTAGCATAGATTATTAAAAGCAGAATATTATATAATATCCTATTTGTACCACATAGCAAAATTCAACTCAAATGAATCTGATTATTGCCATGACCATTTTTGACAGTCTTAATTATTAAAAATATAACATTTTTAAATTTTAATGATTCTACTTATGTTACAGATACTTCAACTGAAAGCAAATACATAATCTTGTTTTGATGTAATGATAAACCTGTGTATGCCTTTCTGTGGATGATCAACTCCTGATACAAAGATCACTTTTCTTCTTTCTGAAGTTTTTGAAGAAACTCTTCAAGTTCTATCTAAACATTTATAACTTTGAATCTTTTCTGATTTGGAGTAGATAGGTAGATGGATAATAGATAAGTCAATAGATGGTAGAAAGAGAATTTTTATTGTAGCAGTTTCATCATTTTCCCTGAAAGGTTTAGATTTTGTATACCACCAATATTACATTTGGTGCTACATATCCATTTAATGCTTGGATTCTGCATGTACTCTCTTTGACCTCCAACGGTATGAGATTTGTACCAAAATTTAATTAGTTACCAATTCAAATTATACTCCCTTTTTCTTAGTTTTGATTAGTATTTACCATATAAGAGCAAGTCAAACTGAAACACTTTCAAATGCCGCAAGACTGAAAGAATTGGTGAATTTGCAACTAAAAGTTTGTATGAAAGAACTTTTCTGTGTTTACTTTGAGAGCCTATTTCCGTCTCAGACTTTATTCTTTTAAATATACACTAAGTCAGTCAAATACCAGTATCTACATTGAGCTTGTTTATGATCAGTATAAACAAATGTGTAGCCAAGTGAGGCATTTGGGGAAGTCACCAAATGTTAACCTCAACATTTTAACAAACACATTTTGATATTTTTTATTGTTGTTGCAATCTTTGCTATAGCGATGGACTAAGGTTATGCCCTTTCCTTTTCTTATAATCTTTGACTCAGGAAAGAGGAAGGATAATTAATGTGTGGTATAGTCTGGGAAATGCTATCAGCTTTTAGCAGACTTATTAAAGTATGTTTGGTTTTTAAAAACATACTGCATGTTTTAACTGGCTGTCTATTGAAACTTTCATGGGTTCATGAGGTCATATAAACATAAGAGGATGTAAATATTCTGTGAGAATCAAAGTGAAGAACATGAAGAAGATCAAAGTGATTTAGTTTACAGCTTTCATGGAATGTGAAGCCAGAATTTGACTTCTTTTCCTGATGATACTAACCATCTACTTTGCAGACCTAGGCATGTGTATTAGTACACTGCTGAAAATAATATTTAACTAATTGAAGTATTGGTCTATTCCATTTTTGTACACTGAAATTAAAGGCAATATTTAAAACAGGAAAAAATTTGGACTATTGGAACAAACTAGAAACTTCAAACAGAGTCCATAATTTGTTGGGCGGGGTAGGTGGAGAAATATCAGTTTCTTTTAACACATCCTTGGCAATTGAGTACAGGCATATTTTTTCCACGAAAGCAATAGAATGCAATTATTAAATCAACACTAATTATGCAACTCTAATTGGATGGGAAATTTAAAAGATGGTTAAATTTGCTATGAGATTCAGAAATATTTCCGAAAGAAATCCAAACGCTTCCGAAGTCCAGATACTGTTTTAAAATAAGAAAGGTGTTAGTTTGTAAACAAGGACCTTTCACATGCACCATAGTGGACCTAGCTCAGGTGGGGTCACATGATTGGCTAGGAAGCCCTTTCATGACCCTGCCTTCCCCTTCCCTTTCTTCTCCACTTCCCCAACTGGAGGCTCTACCTTGCTTTCAGAGGATCTCAGGGTGTTAGGAGTCGCTCCCCTGATTCTAAATTCTTACGTGTGAGCTCTGACCCTAGCATTGCTTTCTTGCAGTCTCTTCTCAGAATTGAGAGAAGAAAAGTGCTTTTATAGGGAAAAGAATCATTTCAAGTGGAAGAATGAAATTTACCTCACTAATTGGGTGGAATTACATTGGTGATCCTCTAATTATTCTTTCCTTTAATACCTGTTCCCCCTGCTTTCACCACAATAGGTCATTTTGGTTGTTGTTTTTATTAATCTTTGGAAGTTTGCTGCTAAATATAGCCAAGTGACTAATTTCTTAAGTGGAGGCATTTCTGGGTTTGTGTTTTTTTTTTGTGTGTGTGTGTGTGTGTGTGTGTGTGGTATTGGGGATTGAACCTAGGCAGGGGCCTTCTACCACTGAGCTAAACTCAGCTCTTTTTTATTTTTATTTTGAAACCAGGTCTTGCTCAGTTACTGTGTGCTTACCTCCAACCCACTATTCTCCTGTCTCCACCTCTCAAGGGGAGTGTTTTAAAGGATGGCATTCTTAATAGCTCACCTATGCAAGATTGTTTAGCAATTTTGTTAGTTTTACAGTTTCTCACTCTTTCCTTGTGCAGCTGGTATGCATAACAACTTGGACATGAGGAGGAAGGACCTACCCTAGAGATTATGAGTGCCTGAGTTTGAAGGAATTGATAAAATAGAGCCACAATGGTAGTCATAGATTACCAAACTATGGGCTTTTATAAAGGAGAGAAACACATTTCTATCTCATTTGGACCAATGCCTTTTTTCTTTTTTTTGAGTGGAGACATTTATTTTCCCAGCCAACCATAATTGTAATGGATATATGGACACAATCGGAGTTTTCTATCAGTCTGTAGATTCATGACTTGCCTTACTCCTTGGTTTGTAATTTACATTGTAGATCATTGGTAATAAGAAATTATTGAGCACTTATTATCTACAAAGTTATTTGGTGACGAGGATGGTAAGAATTGATCTTTATGAAAGAGGACTCAGTAGGCACGTATACATATCTTACCTACTGAGACCGCAGCCTGAGGAAAGTGACTGGAGGACTTTATAAGAAAACACTTAAATCTAAATCTATGCCTCATCTTTTCTACTCTCAACTAAAATGGCGTGAAAACCATATTACTTTGCTAACATGTGTGTCATTTACCAGAATTCTTTGCCCTCCATTTTTTTCTTCGTTAATTTTATCTAAGAAAATGTACCAATATTAAAATCAACATTCAGACCTTGCCTGGCATGAACTTTACTTGCCTTAGGCATTGGGGCAGAGTAGCCTTTGGCAAAAATGTAGAGTATTTGATATTGTGTAAATGATACACATCCATCCAAGTTAAGTAATATCCTTTAGAGTATAATGACCTTTAGTCATTTTCTTTCTACACTAAATTCCAAAGACCACAAAATAATTTTTAGAAAGCAAGAGTAGAAGCAAAGCCTAAAGATCCAATACCAAATGTGAACCAACTTCAGCATGTTACCTTTTTTTTTTATGAGTTTAGTTTAGATCTTCTTTTCCTCAGAAAGTAGGTTCCCCGGGAAAACTTTTTCACCTTCAAGATGGCTGCTAGGTAGGACATTTTTATAGAGAGCTGGTGTCAGCTTCTGTACAGAGTTTGATTTCTGAACCAGAGCAAACCTGCCCCCCCTAGGTTCACGAACACCCCACCGCTTTCCCCTTAGGCGTATCTGGCTGAGAGGCTGCTGCTGCTGACACTGTGTGCCTGGGTCTGGTCCCACAGCTCCTGGGATGAAACAAGCAGGTGAGATCGATGTGAAAGAGCAACCATCAGGTGGAAGCACAGGGCAAGGTTGTCTTTTTCATATTTTTATATGAAACATTTCTGTGAACTAAGGAAAAAAAAACCCATAGATTGAGTAGGATTTTACAGCAGGGAGTATTGATGATGTTAGAGTTGATTTTCCCTTTCATCTTTTATTTTAAATTTGACAGGGTCTGCTTATGTATGTGTAAAACGACTCCCTCTGAACAAACCTGAGCGGATGCCCTGAAAGGTTAAAGGAAATATGTATGAAATAACTTCCCAGTTTTTATTACTATATTTAAGTAGTTTTCTGCAGGGAAATGAATCTGTCATTAAAATACATCTGCCTCTATCCCGTTTCCTTTTCGGAGTAAAACGTGTAATTTAAAGAAAGTTTTAATGACCGTATTTTAAGTGATCTATTTTTCAAAAAGATTATGGCTCAGGTAAAGGGAAAGGCTCCTATGTCCCGTTTTCAGACATTTCTTGTGCTTTCATGGGGTGTTTTTGAAAGATCTGAGATACAATTCATTCATTTTCATAGCAGATCGCTGAGTTTTTTCTGCTCAGCTAATGTGTTTATCATATCTGAGAAAGCCTTCTAAAGACTGGGAGCTGCTTTTCAATTTATTCCCAGTTTGATGACTATGCCTCTTTGGAGGAAAATTATTTTGAGAGAAAATCAATGGAGTATCTGAAGAAAAATTAAGGAAGACTGGGCATGAACTGAGGATGAGATGGTCAACTACAGAATAATGGAACTTGGATTTCATTTTTTTTCTCAAAAGGAAAAATGCATAATAATTACCCTTTTCCTCCCTACTTCTCCCAGTTCTCCCCACTCTTTCTTCAAATCCCTTCAGTTCTGAAAGCGCACACACACACACACACACACACACACACACACACACGATTCTTCAAGCCAATGCTCAATTCCTTTACCTATTTATACAAGAAATGCATGCTGCGGTCACATACGCCAGAGGCCATGGTTATACAAAAGTCACAGGTCAATAAAGATCACTTACATTTCTTATGAGTCTCTTTATCTTCCTTTTCTCTGACAGGGGCAGGGCCAATAGAAAGGAAAAAAAAAAACATAAATGTCAAGGGTCCTGGCTGTCAAATTCTTAAAGAAATCCCCACTCCCTCTCCCAAATTTGATGGCCCTTAAACTTGTGTTATTTTGCCTTAGGAAAAATGACCTTTTCTCTTCAACTCCTCATCACAAGGTGTTCTTTCTCTCAAAATGAAGCTGAAGCCTTGACCCTCCCTCTTGATGGCACACAGTCAAGTAAGAAATGATGAGTAGGTTTTCTTTGAAATTGTCCTTTAAAAGGAAATCAGGGGAATGATCAATATTGCATGTTAGCTTAACATATTTGACATATGTTCTGTGAGTTCATGTATGTTCCTTGGAGATCATAAACATAAGCTCTTCACAATTAAATTCACTTTACATTGGGGAATTTGTGGTATCTTTTCTATATTTATGAGTATTTACATGGACTTATTTCATAAGTTACTATGGTCGTGATGAGAGATTATGATAGAAATAATATTTTCATTGTCAAATTTATGCTATTCAAATGACAGTGAAGATCAAATAAAGGACACAGTTAACATTCAAACAATTCCTTTTTTCTTTATTTTGAAAATTTAGAAATATTATAAAAATATCAAATTTTCTGTCTCAGTTTGTTACTTAGATAATATATTAAAAGTAGCATGTTCTTTGAGAAAACAAAAACAAAAGCTCCATGCTCAAAAGGTGAGTCAGGAACCTCAGTTATTCCAAGGGTCTGTCCCAACATTGATCCCAGGAATCATCTCATTGTCTCATTGTCATAAATGAATAATAGTGAGCCTCTCAGCAACCTAGCGAGTCCTGTGAGGTCCTGTTGTCCTGTTTAAAACAAAAAACAAAAGGGCTAGGGGTGTAGCTCAGAGGTAGAATGCCTCTGGGTTCAATCCTTAGTATCAGAAAAAGAAAAAAAAAGATATTTTTTTCAAGGACAATAAAACTTAATCACCATTAATAAATTAACTAATTAAAGTGTTTTAAAAGATACAGGCTTGATTTTTCATTTGTGAAATAAATGTGAATGTGTATAATAGTAAATGTATATTAAACACATTATGAATTAGGACTGTGATCTATGACCTACTGCCTAACCAAATTTACTAGATGAGAAATTAAAAGAGCTTAGGATCCCTGCCAGCAATCTCATAGTTAAAATCTTATAAACAGTAGGATGAGGATTAATACTTTGTTCTTCTAATAACTTCCATGTATTCATTTAATTTTAATTGAAGAGCTACTATGAAATTAGTCTGCCTGTTGATTTAAAAATCCAATCTATAGAATTTGAATAAAATTACAAAGGAATAAAACATAATGATCAGTTAAACTATGTTGTTTGCACACGTAGAGAGCTTTTTTGAGAACTTCAATCATTACTTGTGATATTTGCTTAATTTTATGAGGATTATAGTTGAGTAACTCATTCTGCTTCGGTAGTAGTCTTCTTTTTCAAAGAACATTTATTATTGTACAAGTTCCTTATTTGTATTAATTATCTTAGCTTGTCAATTCCAATCCATCTAATCAGGTGCACTGCATTGCATCAGAAAAAGGGAAAAAACAGGGGTTGGAAAAAGCTTTAGTTTTCTGAAAGATACATGTCTCATCATATTGTAGGGGTTGGACCACAAAATATTTAAATCCTTTGGAACACTTTTTCAAGAATAGATTTAGTCTTGACTTAATATGTCATAAAAGATGATTCCTCTTCATAGCTGTGTTTTTAAATAGTGAAGCAATTCATTTCCAAAGCCTAAAACCACTGACCCTTTAGTTAAAGGGTAATAGGTAGTTTGATGATTAGCATGTTCACAGAAATAACGAAAGACATATTGACTTAGCCAAGGAATATGGCTCAGAAAATAAATTAGCAAGCTGTTTCAAACTTCTCGTCACTTGCTTCATCTTCAGACGTTTCCTATAGCGATACTTTAAAAGTCATGAGAGAAAAGCTGATTTATTCATGCCTTATTTCAAGGTGTTTTTGCAGTGCTGTAATCTTTATTTTGAATTGATTTTGATAATTATATTTTTAATTGCCCTCGCTTTGCCATAGTTAGCATTGACTGTTTTCCTTTTGAATCAAGACAGATAAAAAAAAAATAGACAAATTCTAAGAGTATAAAGGGTCATGCTTAATTTCAAGCCACAAGCTGTCAAAACCCTGGTACCCTCCTGGCCTGGTCATTTTATACTTGATAAGTAAACCCACTTGAGGAATGTTTATATGCTCTGATGCCTTTGGACACGTTCACTGACAGAACACATTCCTTGAAGAAATATAGCAAAACTGTTTATCTCCCTGAGTGTTACCCTCTACCCTGTCAGTGCTAATGATATCAGGACATGGATTAAATAAATCCTTTTGAGAGTGACTAGGGTTATTGCTGCATTCAAATCACAAATACAGGAATTTTGGCTGCAAAAAGTGGGCAACAGATATTTCAATATGCACAGCATTCTGCTCGTAGGAAAAGCTTTAATAGAGAGCTGCTCCCGGGAAGGTCTGCTGTCACTCTTGAGTTTCACATGCAACTGCAACCTTCGGCAAGCAGCAAGAAGCATACGCTTATGTGTAAATTGCACATATGAGGATGGTTGTCTATCAGTAAAGCAGAAACATTAATACAGTTATTTTTAAAGTGATGAACAGGTAAGCTGGTTCTCTCAGTGATAGTAATGAGTGTAAGTTATTCGTTTCTCTCATCTTCTGTTTTTTCACATCATAAGCGAAGATCGACTATTATTTACCCTTTTATTAATGGAATCGAGCTATTAATGCCCAGGTAAAGGAAAATTATGTGAATTCTGAGACTGTGTCTATTACCTTTATTTTCAGCCTAATGATGTCCTTTCCTTTCTTTCAGTGAAACTTGATTTTGTTTTTTAGAAATCAGCATTTTTCAATTTGTTTTCAACATATGGAAAACTGCTTATTTTAAGATAATCCCAAATAGATATTTTACAATAAAGGGTAATATTTCTAGCATAATTTATATGCCTTCATATCCAAATGTTTTTGTATCTGATTATAAGTGATTTTTAAGAACCTTTCCTATTTAGTTTTACTCAGCTTATTTATTTTATTACAAAAATGACTTAGTATATTTGTAAGTGGCAAATTAGCATCAAAACATATTAACTAGAGATTAAGTTTGAGAAGTAATTAAAATTAGTTTTGTGCAAAACAACTAATTTTGCCTTTATTTTTAACTGATTTCAATATAAAGGTATTATTTGACAGTTTCTTCACATTTTTATTCAATTTAATATGATAAACAGAAATTCTTACAGCTGTTATTTGTAATATGAGTAAGTTGCTTAATTTTTAAAATATTTTAAAAAATCCATAGAAAATATGTATGTCACCTGTTTTCAAGGTCATCACACATTGACTCATGTATTATCCCAAACCAAGTCATTTTTCTAACTCCAATGTGAAGTATTTTGTTTCTTTATGGTCAGCAATACAGATAACATTATTTTTCCATTATCTTTGTACCACTTATCTAAATTATTGTAAAAACATATGTTTCTTAAACACCATAACATCACAACACCTCTTAATTTGAGAACTAATGTCATAATTTAGTGATATTGTAAAATGATGCTATTCAGATGCTGATACAAATTTATCAGCAGTTTGTAAAGTTTTAACAAGAAACAGCAGAATGAAGAAGTCATTCAAATGAAATAATAGATTATTCTCTTTAAACTTCTCTTTTATATCTAAGCTTCTTAAAATAATATGAATAATGTTCTTCCTTATAAATTGTTTCATAATTGCTTCTAAGGGAAATAACGAGATAGTTTTTGAGACAAGCTGACCCCCTTCTAACTCATATTATGAATTATCTGTATGGATGAAATAATCCTGCAGTAAAGTTGAAGAGTAGTGGCATGTATGAATAAAATCAAATGAAAATACATGTAAAATACTTTCAAAAGTATATTTTAGATGTGAAGGATGTACATAACATGACAAGCACAACTATAAAATACCATATTCAATCTCTTCCCAGCAGTGACTATCAGTATTTATAAAATGGACAAGAAAAACTCACTACAGATAGCTGTCTCTAACAGCCCATTAAACCAGAGCTGCTCCATTTGCTATCACGGACTCTTTGAAACTCGTGTGGCTGACACTGTGGCAGGCTTCAGCGAAAAAGAAGTTCAAAAACAAACAGAATTACTTATTTATTTATTTTGGGGGTATTCATGTTATTCAGAACTAAGTTCTGAACAGAAAAAAAGAAACTTTAACAAAAAAGTGCATTTCTTTTTGATTACCAGCTTCAGCCCAAACCATGCTAGTTTTAAAGAGACAGGAGAGTTGATAAGCCACAGTTTATAAGGTTGGTATGGGGCTACCTATAAACTACCCAAACCTCACCAGAGTTAAAATGTTTTATACTAAATTGAAGAAATATTCTGCGTTATTAAATTGAAAATAAATAAATAAAACCAATATTCTGCATTATTAAATTGAAAATAAATAAATAAAACCAATTTCAGAAGAAAAAAATAACAGCAAAAGCATTTCAGTATGGGTTTCTCTTACTAGGAATTGACATCTTTGGGTTCACTTATCTTAGCAGAGACCTGCAGTTTGCATTCTATTCCAATGTCCAGTATACATATTTTTCATGTTATTATCACTTATTTATAGTTATACTATATATAACATATTATATAATATATATAAGCATGCATATAAAATAATAATATATATGTCATGTGTCTTCATATAATGGGTTTGTTTCTAACTTTAATTGCTTGGTATTAATATATTTTTTATATTCTGTTCCTTTTCTACTCAGTGTATGATACCATTCTTAGGAATAAGATTTAAAGCCTATTTTAGAATACTACTTTTTATCTTTAGTAATTCATTTTTCAGAGTGTAGCATGATGAATGTAAACTTTTAAAAGTAAACCTTTTACTAAATTGTGTGTGTGTGTGTGTGTGTGTGTGTGTGTTACTGAGGATTGAATCCAGGGGCTTGCAAGCACTCTATCACTAAGCTACCTACTCAGCCCTCACTAAGTTGCCCAGTCTGGCCTTGAACTTGCGATCTGCCTGCCTTAGCTTCCCCAGTCAATGGGACGGGACTATAGGTGTGCATAACCATCCCCAGCCCTCTTAATGAATTTTAAAAAAGACCTTACAAACTGCTGATATTATGTCCAGCGTTTAATATATAATTGTATGTTATTACTTTTATAAGATTCTTCTCTTTTAAAAGTCTGATATTTCAACTCACTGAAATTAGAAAATTGTACCAAGCCGGGCGGTTCGCGGCCAGCCTGAGCTCTCTTGCTCTCTCTCTCCCTGTCTCTCTCTCTCTCTCTCTCTCTCTCTCTCTCTCTTTCTCTCTCTCCTTAGTGAGGCCCTCCGCAACTTCGTGAGACCCAGTTTCAAAGTAAAGTATAAAAAATAGGGCCAGGGGCGTAGCGCGGAGGTAGAACGCCCCTGGGTTCAATCCCCCGTACCGCAAAAAAAAAAAAGAAAATTGTACCAAAATTCAAATAAGATATTAAAGCAAAGAATAATTTAGTTTCAAATTTTGGCCATATGTTCTTAAATTATTTTAATGAATACTCTTTTTTATACTTGTTTTTCATTTTCATTGATTTATTATACTAGAATAGCCACAGACACTTGGTTTGTCCATATTTTATTTGTTAGAAATACCTTGTTGAAGCCAGGCATGGTGGTGCATACCTTTAGTCCCAGTACTTGGGAGGCAGAGACAGGAGGATCACAGGTTCGAGGCCAGGCTCAACAACTTAGCAAGGCCCTCAGCAACGTAGGGAGACCCTGTTTCAATCTGTGATAGTTAATCTAATTTGTCAACTTGACAGGATCATGACACACCCAAGATCATGTGACTTTGGGTGTGTCAATGAGACAATTGGTTTATGTAACAGCAGATTAAACAGAAAGTCCTGCCCTAAATGTAGGCAGCAGGGTTCTGATAGGTGCAGGACTTAGATAAAAGCAGGAGAAAGCCGTGTAGAGATATGAGCGAAGAAAATGCATCTGCTCTTATCTGAGATCGTCGGCCTCCAACTTCGCCGTTTCTCTGAAGAGCTTCTTGATCTGCTCTTGTCTGAGATCGTCGGCCTCCAGCCCTTCAAACTAAAACTTCACCATCATTTCTCCGAAGCGTTTCCTAATCTTCACATCTTGGACTGGGACTGAATTAGTGGTTGCTCCCATCCTAAGACTCCAGCTCTTAGACTGCTCGACAAGCTACTGGTTCCTCTGACTCTCCACGTGCAGTCGGAACTTGGGACTACATTGCTTCACACTGTAAGCTGATCTGATAAATTCCTTTTTCCATATACTCATTCTGTGAATTCTGTTAGTCTAGTGAACCCTGGCCAATACACAATCTAAAAAATAAAATAGGTCTGGGAATTTTGCTCAGATATATAACACCCCTGGGTTCAATCTCCTGTACAAGAAAGGAAGGAAGGAAGGAATGAAGGAAGGAAGGCAGGCAGCTAATATTTTCCTCTGGCTTTTTTTTTCCTGGTTTATATATAACTCCTAAAACTATTCTAGTAGTCAAAATTTAAAATTAAATTTCTCTGAAGTCCTACACTCAGAGTTTTATTTGCAAACATAAACAAATAGAAACATTCTTATGGCATCCTTGATACTTTCTGCTTCCCTCTAAATATGGTTTCAAGTCTTCTAATATTATTTATTTCAGTCTAGACCAGGATAAATTTAAGAGACTTAAGGATTTGATTCATAAATGTGATAGTTTATCCTACCAATGTTCAAACATACACATTTCTAAATAGATATATAGTCAACATTACACATGTTGACTATATATCTACAGCCCAAAAACCTAGCAGATTAGAATATTATAAGAATATAAGCCGGGCGTGGTGGCGCATGCTTGTAATCCCAGTACTTGGGAGGCTGAGACCGGAGGATCCAGGTTCGCGGCCAGCCTCAGCTACTTAGTGAGGCCCTCCGCAGCTTAGTGAGACCCTGTTTCAAAATAAAGAATAAAAAAAAGTAGGGCTGGGGGTGTAGCTCAGAGGTAGAATGCCTCTGGGCCCAGTACTGCAAAAATATATATATAAGCCGGGTGTGGTGGCGCACACTTGTAATCCCAGTACTTTGTGGGAGGCGGAGACTGGAGGATCCAGGTTCGCGGCCAGCCTCAGCTCTCTTGTTCTCTCTCTCCCTGTCTCTCTGTCTGTCTGTCTGTCTCTCTCTCTCTCTCTCTCTCTCCTTAGTGAGGCCCTCTGCAACTTCGTGAGACCCAGTTTCAAAATAAAGTATAAAAAATAGGGCCGGGGGAGTAGCGCGGAGGTAGAACGCCCCTGCGTTCAATCCCCGGTACTGCAAAAAAAAAATATATATATATATATATAACAATTTCCACCTTCTTTTTAAAATAGTGAACATTGGTTATAGATCTGTCAAAGATTTCTTTCTTTTTCTTTTTCTTTTTTAAAAACTGGTGCTGGGGATTGAATCCAGGCCTTGTGAATGCCAGGCAAGTACTCCACAGCTGAGCTACACCCCCAGCCCAGCAGTGAAGATTTCTAATCATAGAAGAGCTGGTTTAAGTATAACCACTTTTCTGCCATGTCTGATATTTGTTGTAGCTTTGAGATAAGGAATACATATGCATTACTGAGATACTTGAACCAAAATTATTTTAGGGAACCATTTTAACTTACCCTTGGTGGTTCAGATGTTATTTTCCACATAGCATCTTCCCGTTATTGGACTATCTTGTACCAAATAGTCTTCTCTCCAATTAGCTAGATTTTAAGCTGCTCAAATACAAATATTCTAGATCAAATGAGACTGAACTTCTCCCCATTAATTGTAAATTGGAACCATTGTTAAATAATAGAATTTAAGATTCCCAATTCTTAATTTAAACTTCTGTCCTCTTGGTATCTCTGCAATTTATAACCATTGTTTTCCATGTCAATATTAGTATATGATGAACTATTCTGAAAGTAATCATGCATCCATGAATTACTTTTTCAGAAACGTGTTGTACATATATATCAAGCAAACTCACGCTCATAGACATTTTTAAAATTTCTATGTTGCTATGTCTTGAATTTTTCAAAGCTTTGGCTTAAATTCTGACTTAACTATTGCTACAGGTTACACATAACATAAGACACTGAGACGGGCACATATGCAAAAAATGTCTTGGCATAATGGCATATTTCTGCATTTACTTTAATGGTTACTTATGAAAATCATAAGAGAATATTTAAATAAATGCAGTCAGTGCATTTGAGTTTCATATCATCCATTCTAATGAATATGCATCGATTCAAAGGTTTGAACAATCACATCATTCCTTTCTCCTCATTTTTCATGTGAAAAGCAAGGACATTCTATTTGAAAATAACATTAACACAATGTCATGATTGAGTATTTAAATGAACAAAAGTCAGGAAAATCATTTTCTCATTTGTCTAGAGCTGTAGCTTGGCAACTTAGTATGTATACTGAAGAATAAAACTGCTAAAAAAGCATCATATACTCCTAAATTAAACAACCATTTATTTAATTTTCCTTGCTAAACATTTTTAAAGAGAAAAAAGGTAATCTCAACTCATTGACAAGCTAATATTAACAATGAACAAACCAAATGAAAAATCCTTAAATTCTTCTAGTCAATTCAATAAAGCTTTGCCCATAGCATGTAAAAATATGGATGGTTGGAAACTGAAATAAGTAAGCCACATGGGTATGGGGAAATAATTGTAATCTGATGACCCACCTGGTCTCTCAAAATGAATTACTTGTATTCAATATTTAGCAAAGACTGCCTGGTATTTTCCATGACCATTCAATATTTCTAAACTGAACCCATACTTACTCAAAATTAACAAAATGATTGAAGTAGAAACAGTCTTTAAGTTTTTCTATTCAGCTAATTATCCCTTTGACTTACTTAAGTCTTCTATAACATGATTTGGAGTGATCTACTCAAAAAAATTGCACTTCTCCATAGCTAGACATTTCAGAAAAAAAAGGAAATAATTTTAATGTTTGTGATTTTAGTGAACATTTTATCTGAAAGCACATGTGATTACTTTTTCTTCTTAGAAGAACTAAATGCCCCAAAAACTATTGAATGAGAAAATATTGTAGTCAGAACTTTGAACTACTTTGGTTCTAATAAAGTTATCTTAGTGATTCACCATGAAAAGCATCATGTAAATAAATCTTGGTGACTTAGAAAGACCATCTTGAGCTTACCTCAAGACAAATTTTCTATACTCATACAGATAAGATTTGCTACATGCAGATAACCAAGTGAGAAGTTCATGACATAGTGTTGGAAATGGAAACATTTTTATCACATTGTTTTGAGAAGAAGAGAAAAGGGTTTATTGGAGATTTAGAATAAGAAAATTTAGGTTAAATGGATAAAGTAGGTAAAGTCAAGACATGTTCTCTATTGGTTCCATGATATATGTTTTGAATGTAGACTGTCCCCTGGCAAAGCTCATGTAATAGCAACATAAAAATGTTCAGAGGTGAAATAGCTGAGTCAGGTTCTAATCTCATCAGTGGATAAGTCCGTTGATGGATTAATAATTGGAATGGGTTTACTGGGTGTCAACATAAGCAGGTAGGGTGTGGCTAGAAGAAGTAGTTCACTGGGGACTATATCTGTCTTTAGTCTCTTCCTCTGCCTCTCTCTCTCTCTCTCTCTCTCTCTCTCTTCTCTTCTCTTTTCTCTCTCTGCTTTCTGGTTGCCATGAGTTAAGAATCTGCTCTACACCATGCCCTGCCACCATGATGTCTCTGCCTTGGAGCCAGCCAACCATAGAATGAACCTCTGAAACTGAGCTGAATAAACTTTTCCTTTTCTACATTGTTATTGTCAGGTATTTTGGTCACATTGATAAAAAAGCTAATACACATGATAAAAAATATCTCTTTTAGAGTCAAACAATATACTGTATATTTTAGATCCTGAGCGATTTTGCAGTACTGATATATATTTAACTTTATTTAATTATCATACTACACATTGTTTGACTTTTGAAATCTTTATTTAAGAAATAAATAATATTTTATTGTGCTATTTTTGTTGTCAAGAACACACTTGGGAGAAAATAAAGTTAAGAAAGCAACTGCCATTATTGTCAGGCTACCTAAGTCAAGATGTCTGAATCATAGAATGGTTGTACCAAGCATGAAAGAAAAGAGCGTGGAGAAGTTAATAGAATAAAGAATATTAAATACCATTGTTATAGGATTTGCATATAAACCATAGGTCGTGAGGCTATAAAATTGTTGAGGAATTTTTAACAAGCCTCCGATATGATCAGATTTATATTTTTGAAATATCTTTGATAATAGTTAATAGAATATAATTAGGGGAACAGGAATCAGTACTGATAAAAAGTCAGAGAGACCTGTTAAAAACCCATTCCACAAAAAAGGAAAGAAAGAAAAAGAAAAAGAAAGGCCTAACATATTGCTATGGAGGTGGGTCTGAAATGAAGGGAATAGAATTGTGAGACAAATTAAAAAGTAATAGGATTAGATGGCCAAATTGAATGCAGAAGGTGAGTGAGATTTAGGAATCTGGATGAGTCCAGGGCAATCATGGAAAGCTCAGGAATGGTACCTAGAGAACCAAGGATGGTTTTTGTGATGCCTCCTTAACCTAAAGTGGTGGCACTAAAACTTCTTGGCTGAAGATGTTGAAATACTTGATGGTCCCACTTAAGTCTCTAGTGCATGCTTAAATAGCATTTGTAATAGAGGAGCATGCTCCATTCCTCTGGTGGCTTAGAATTTAAACTTCTAACTAGTTCATCATAAAAACAACTGAGAATTTCTTTAAATGCTCTAGCCATTGTCTCAACTCTTTACCTTCAGTTGGGGGGCTGGGTGCCTCCATGATTTGCCCATACGACAAGAGTTTAATCAAGCAATGAAATATGTTGCTACAGATGAACTTGAATACACATTGGGAGGTCAATGGACAACAAACTGGCCTTAAAGATGGATGATTCTCCCTAGATGGAAAGGGAAAGAAAGCCTGGACACAGACTCAGCTTCTGTGATGCTCTCTGGCACGGACTGTACTTTCTCCTGGGTTCTTCATCTCCTCCTGCCCTTTCTAACAGCACCCAAGTCCCCATATCTTTCCCCTTGATTAGGATCTGGTTTCAAGAGAACCTTAGGTAACAATATGGCCCCAAGGAGCAAAGGTGTTAAAGAGATTCGCATTTGTTCCATATGATCATCAGTTCCTTTCAGCCTTGGAGTAAAATGAAGCTTGAGCATCCTTAACATGTGCATGGGCCTTTCGATGCTGGTTATGTTGCTGATGAAAATGGCCCATTTTGGTCTACTTTTTTTCCCAGCCTAAATATATTATATTATCAGTTTCCCCAATAAAGCCCTATTCTTACCCACTTTTGTCTATTTTCTCTCCCCTCACAAAAAAAGAAAACATTTTTGTGCTCTTCTGTGGTAATTTTGGAAACCCAAAGGGAGTATGTTAGATTCTCTCTGTGTTTATTTGTTATTTTATTTACTTATTTATTTATTTGCGGTACTGGGGATGGAACCCAGGGGCATTCTACCTCCGAGGTACACCCCCAGCCCTATTTTTATTCTTTGTTTTGAAACAGGGTCTCACTAAGTTGCGGAGGGCCTCGCTAAGTAGCTGAGGCTGGCCATGAACCCAGATCCTCCTATCTCAGCCTCCCAAGTACTGGGATTACAGGCACACACCACCACACCCAGCTGGCTTTTACATTTTTAAGTAGTTGAAAATTATTGAAGAAGAATGATACTTCATGACATGTGAAAATTATATAAAATTCAAATTTCTCTGTCCATAAAGGACATTTTTCTGCATTCCATTACTGTCCATGGTTGTTTTCTCAATATAGGAGCACAATTGGAGAGTTGTAACAGAGATCACATGGCCCACAAAGCCTAAGATATTAACTATCTGGCCCTTTATGGAAAGAGTTTGCCAACCTCTGGTTTAGACCACCCTTGCCACCATTATTACCTTCTACTCCAGCAGACTTCTGGACATGAAGCCTTCCTGGGGTTTACATCCCATGAAGTGAAGCAACAATAGCCTTTATTTCGAGATCACCCTAAGCTTACATAAAGTTTCTGTCTTCCTTGAGACTCATCCTGACAGTAGGATGAGAGAAGCAACCAAATCAACAGGTACATTTATCTTTCTGTTATTCTTCTCCCTCTTTCTTTAATTTTTTTCACCAGCATAGAAAATATTTTATATTTCCTCTTTCTATATCCTTTCTCCACGTACACCTTCTTTTTAGCCCTTTGGAGAAAGGAAAGTACTTTATCTGTCACCAAGAAGTCTGGCTCTTAAGATAAAAATCCTGCATTTTAGAACTATTACATCTGCTATGGATTTTCAAATTCAGTTGGACAGCTCAAAAGTTGGCTCTATATAAACATTATTCTGAAGATAAGTCTTTTTTATAAGCAATTGATTATGTGACAATTGCCAGTTAAAAATAATGGCTACACAGAAACCAGGGCAGAAATCTCCAAATTTCCTCTTGCTATCATTTATTGAATACTTAATGTTTGTTTGTTTTTCAGGCACTGTGATACATTTTTACCTGTTTTTTATTTTATTTAACTGTAAAAACAACCCTATAATTAGAATCCATTATTATATCATTTCAGAAATGAGGGACTAAGACAGAGATATTAAATAAATTGACAAAACTTGCTTAGATAATAAGTGATAGAGATAAAACTTGAACTCTTCTCAATACAACTCCAAGTTTCTATGCTGTGTGTGTACACATGAGAGAAAAAGAGAGAGGGAGAGCAGAGGAAGGGAGAGAGAAGGAAAATGAGAGAGAGAAAGAGAGAGACAGAGAGAGAGAGAGAGAGAGAGAGAGAGAGAGGGAGAGGGAGAGGGAAAGACAATGACATAGACAGAGAGATATGTAGAGAGACAAGGAGGCACAGAAATACTCAGGAAATCTCAGAAAAGGCATATTAATCCTGGATAAGAGGATCGTTATTTTAAAATACATTGAGCATACAAAACAAAAGTATCTATCAAACACTTTACAGCATAGTTTCCAATGCCTCCTTAGTTATTGTAATAGTGAAATATTTGAGGATAGTTTGGTAAATGCCACAATAATCTTGAATGAATTACCATTTATGAAATACTGAATTAAAAGTTTGAACATTTTAGTATAATCTTCAAAGCATGCTTGTTACAGTGATGCATTGGTGGTAGTGGTCTGTACATAAATGGCAGAAGGGAGGTAGGATAAAATGTATATCCAGGAAGAGATTCCAACAACTTCCCTTTATTGAAGATACATGTACATTTTTTTGTTGTTATTAATCTATGTGAGGCTTTCCCTTCATGTTGATGGCCTTTCAAAAGTATTTTTTCATACCTGAAGCTGATATTTAAATATTATTTTAGTATTGTAGAAGTTTTGGTAAGGGGGCATTTTGGCATTGTTTTGATATTAAATTATATTAATAGCTTCCTAGGCAGAATCTCGATAAAATATTTCTACAGTATGCTTTTCTTAAATTTATAGTTTACAGTATGCATGCTTTCATAGAAAATGTAAACAAATAATTTTTAAACATTAAGCAAATATATCTATCTTTCTGTATGTCCCTACAAATCTAGATGAAAATATCATTTATAAATAATAGGGGATACAAATTACCTTTTTATACACATAGAAGCCAACAACATGTATACATAGGAATAAGAAAGACAAAAATAAATGCACTAATTTTAAAAAAGAAGAAAAGAAAAAAATTTACCTTCTCTCTTAAATAATGTCTGACATTGCTGAATTCCAGAATGGTTTCCTGGAATTGAAAAACAATAAAGTTTTTATATTGTAAATAGAAAATTATTGAGAAATTAAAATGGGATTACTTATCATAGTTTAATTTGCTTTCTTGTATTAGTGTAAGAGATGTTGGATACATTGACAACCATTGAAAAACATAGTATTATGCCCATTTTCTAAGACTGCCAAAACAAAGTACCACAAGTTTGGAACCACCAAAACCTAAATGAACAAAAAAAAAATTTTTTCTTATTTCTTAAACAGTAAAAATCCAAAATCATTATGTGGGCAGAGGCATGCGCTCTCTGACTGCTCTAAGGCTGTGTCTTTCCGAGCCCCTTCCTAGATTATGGAGATGACCAGCCATCCTCCATGTTTCTTGGTTGGTGGGCATATCACTCCTTCTCTGCCCATCATCGCTTAAATTTCCTCCTTTGTGTGTCTCTCTGTGTCACTGTATTCAACCTTTCTTTTTTTTTTTATAAGAATTCTAATTACTGGATTAGGGTGCACAATGATATTATACAACTTTGTCTAACCTTGATTACAGATGCAAAGATCCTATTTCAAAATAAGGTCTTGTTCACAAACACCAGGGTTTAGGACTTTGTTAAGTAACAAAACTAAATCCACAATAAACAAAATAGCATGAGAGTTGTTCAAGATGATAATTATTAAAGAAATTGTAGACATATACAATTATATCCTAGATACCATATTCAACATAATTCATTGGAAACTCAGTTATATATTTTCTTGGTGCATTATAATTTTACATAATACTGGCACTCATTATGAAAAGTTTATTGTCTTATTTTTAGTTGGAATATTTTTTATGTTTTTTTTTTTTTTTGGTACTGGGTATTAGATCCAGGGGCATTCTACCTGCAAGCTACACCCTTAGCCATTTTTATTTTTAATTTAAAATAGGGTCTCACTAAGTTGCTGACGGTCTTTCTAAGTTGCTGAGGCTGGCCTTACACCTATGATCCTCTTGTCTCAACCTCCCAAGTACTGGGATTACTGGTGTGTGTCACCCTGCTCAGCAATTGAAATATATTGAGATAATTATAGGTTAATAGTTTTAAATTAATTTTTAGAATAAAGTTATTTCTTATTACAATAGTACAGAGAGATCTCATGTAAACTATGCAGTTGTCTCCTAGTAGTCACTTCTTGCAAACCATAGTTAACTAACCTAGTAGTCACTTCTTGCAAACTATAGTTAACAAACTATAGTTAAATCACAAGCAGTATATTGAGAGTGAGGCAATCCACTAATCTAATTCACATGTCCCAGTTTCATTTGTACTTGTGTGTGTATGTGTGTGCCTATTTAGGGGTATACAATTTTATCACGTGCGTCTGTATCCACCATCATGGTTGAGATGCAGAAAAATTCTATAACAAATAGTTATACTTCCTATCTCCCACCCCCATGCTGCATCCCTAACCCCTGCCAATCACTAATCAGTTCTCCAATTCTAAAAGGTTATTTTCAATATATTATGCAAATGGAATATATAGTATGTAACATTTTGATATTGACTTTTTCCATTCAGCATAATTCCCTACAGTTAAATTCAAGTTGTTGCCCCATCAGTAATGTGTTCATTTTTGTAGTTGAGCAGCATTTCCTGTAATATATCAATTTGTTTAACCATTCCATTTCCCCTATTTTTAACAGATGACTTTTATTTTAATTACTGGTTAAATAGAAATAACTTTCTTGAGTTCATTCAAAATGCTTCTGCCTTTCCTTCGTGAAGTTCTTAGGTCATTTTGATTTGGAATTTAGTAAGAGAATTTTTTTTTTTTTTTGCGGTACCGGGGATTGAACCCAGGGGCGTTCTACCTCTGTGCTACACCCCCGGCCCTATTTTTTATACTTTATTTTTTTTGAAACCGGGTCTCACGAAGTTGCGGAGGGCCTCACTAAGTAGAGAGAGAGAGAGAGACAGGGAGAGAGAGAGAGAGAGAGAGCTGAGGCTGGCCGCGAACCTGGATCCTCCGGTCTCCGCCTCCCAAAGTACTGGGATTACAAGCGTGCGCCACCACGCCCCGCCTAGTAAGAGAATTTTGTATTGGTATTTGAGATGTGTGTGCATGTATGTGTGTGAGCATGTGTGTGTGTGTGTGTGTGTGTGTGTGTGTGTATGTTTGAGAAAAATTGAAATCATACATTTCCAAAACAAAGAAGGAAGAACATAAAATTTAATATTTTTCACTTTCTCCGTTCCAGTTTTTCCAGTGAATAAAGTATAAAACATACAATGTTAAGTTCTTCCCTTCCTTTATAAAGTGATACATAAATATGTGCTACATAAGATATGTTAATGTTGTTTTTATAAATATAAAAAGTTATATTAGCTATTGGTTAAAATTGTACTAAATAATGGCCCCATTAAGTAAAACTTTTAAAAATGATAGTTATTTTTTCTTGTTTATGTTTTTCTTTTCGTAGACATCTGAATTAGATTTTCCCCATATTCAAAAGAAGAGGAGTTTATATAATTCAAGTTGGAGAAATAGCCAAGATATTTTGTGAAAAGTGATCCTATGATTCACTACATATTGATAGAAAGTATAATATTCTTTTTAAGGGAAGATAAAAAAGTGATCCTATGATTCACTACATATTGGTAGAAAGTATAATATTCTTTTTAAGGGAAGATAAAATTTATTGAGTTAGTTCTATGTCAGGGACTTTACCCACATTATTATCCTATTTATGTTTCATACAATCACTTAAGAAAGTCATTTTATGCATATTTTTATAGTTATTAAGATATAAGTTGAGAACATGGACAGGATGCAAGTATGACAAAGAAACACATTAGAGGTTGTACATATCTGAATTGAAGCTGAGCTCTAAACTTACTGACAGAACATGAGTGAACTCCAGTCTCTCCATGAACTCAGTCTCTACCACTGAGCTATGTCTTCAGCCTCTTTATTTTATTTTGAGACAGGGTCTTGTCAAGTTTCTCAGGCTGGCCTCGAACTTGAAATCCTCCTGCCTCAGTCTCCCAAGTAGCTGGGATTACAGGCATGTACCACCATTCCTGGCTCTAAAAAATGATGATTTTTAAAAATGGAAATGAAATGACATTTTTTCCTGGCCTCCATGCATATATTTATATTTTCATTTAAGCCAGGGTCATTTCAGCTCCTAATATGTGTTGGGCATTTACCACGTCATTCATATTTCTCATGTTATAACTCAATACAAAGATTATTCTTTTTTTTTTTTTTGCGGTACCGGGGATTGAACGCAGGGGCGTTCTACCTCCGCGCTACGCCCCCGGCCCTATTTTTTCTTTATGCTTTATTTTTGAAACCCGATCTCACGAAGTTGCTGAGGGCCTCACTAGGTAGAGAGAGAGAGA
>PVJS01014219.1:0-40716 GCA_004027185.1 Glis glis
TAAGTAGAGAGAGAGAGAGAGAGAGAGAGAGAGAGAGAGAGAGAGAGAGGGAGAGAGAGAGAGAAAGAGAGAGCTGAGGCTGGCCGCGAACCTGGATCCTCTGGTCTCCGCCTCCCAAAGTACTGGGATTACAAGTGTGCGCCACCACGCCCCGCCTGGCCCCAGATTTGAATCATGTCATCATTATTACATCTCTGTGATGGGACAACATATAGTCCCATAGAGGCTTGGAGAGGACCCAGGTATCTGGAGATGGAAGGTAGCAGGAGAACCTTACTGAAGAAAGCTAGATCTGATGGGGAGGGGTCTTCTGTGACATGGGGCAGGCCAGAGGGATGGCCTGGGGCAGTCATTTCAGGGCACATCAACACCTTTCTGGGCCTCCCAGTATGCTGGGAACTGGAACTGTGATCCTCAGCCTAACATGTCCCCCCACCCCCCACCCCAAGCAGGCCACGGGAGGTTGGTAAATATCCTAATCAGATTAGTAGAGTGGAGACAGCAGAGGCAATGGTGGGAAAATGCTCTGGGCAGGCCTGGCCCCCACCCCTCTCCTGGGAATCCAACCCTTTTGCCCTGCCCAACCCCTCCCCTGTCCCAAAGCCATCCTGGCTCCTCAGCAGCCTCTCCTGACCTGAGTGACCCCCTGCCACCTGGCCCTCTCTGGACCTGGTGGAGATTTCTGCATCCTGTGTCTCCTTGGACTAGGGGAGAGATGGGGTGGCAGATGGGCTGGGCAGCCCTGTTAACACGCCATCCCCAGGAAACTAGCTCTCTGAGCTGATCTTCTCAGAATACTGAGTCCTGCGGGGACCGCTGCCCTTGGCCATCTTGCTGCCCACCTGAGACTGGGATGGTGCATCAGGATTCCAGGGTGGTCATGGGTGGAGGGTGTGTCTGATGGAGGCCTGGGTTTAATCAGGGTCAAGTGTGTCCTTTCCCTCCTTAGCCTTGTCGATGGCCAGACTGAGTGCAGGGCTGGGCACAGGGAGCATGGGGCGGCCTGGTTATATGGAATGGGATGAGGAAGTGAGCCAGAGGTGTCCTGTGGAAAGACTGGGCCGTCAGCCCAGCCCAGGGTAGAGAGGACTGGGAGAACAAGTGCCGGTGTCCTGTGAGGCTGGACGTGGGGTACCGGGGCATGAAAGCTGGAGGGAGTGAGGTGGAGTTAAGGATCAGGGACCAAGGATCCAGAGAGAGGGAGACTGGGTGATTGAGGACTTGGGAGTCTGGGGGACAGGGAAGAAATGAAGAATCAGAAGAATGAATGCCAAAGGGTTTGGGGTACTGAAGAATAGGTTGATATTGGGGGGCTGAGGTTTTAGGATTTGGGGGAGCTTAGGGACTGGAAGTTAAGAACTGAGGTATTGGGAGTAGGGTATCTGGGCCTGAGAAGAGGTTGAGGTGTTTGGGGGCTGAGGAACTAGGGGCCAGTGGAGCCAAATACGGAGAAAGGAAATAGAGAAACAAGTCCTCCAGACAGAAAGGATGGGAGGGAGTGCCCTCCAGGCCCCGCCAGGCCTCCCACAGTCCCTGTGGCCAAGCTGGGCCATGGGGGCGGGCAGCGGCCTCTCCTTGTCGGGCTGTCAGAGCGGGTTAGGCTCGGGGAATTGGTTCTCTGGATCATCTCCTGGGAGCCAGCCCCTCCTGGCAGCTTTGTTTGGCGAAAGCGCAGGGATTAGCAGGGCTGCCCCCACACCACCTCCCGGCCGCCAGCTCCTGGCGCTTTCATCCCTGAAGGTCGCTAAAGCCGCAGTGCTTTGAGATTAGGCCCCACAAAGGGGCCCCTTGTGCTTCAGCCAAGCCTTGGGGGCAGGGAGGGGAGGGGGTCCCAAGAACTCAGTGCAGGCCAAGCCCCTGAGACAAATCCTTCTCTTTCTCCCTGGAGCATCCCGAAGGGTCCCCGAGGCCAAAGGCAGGAGACCTCTCCCATCCCCCTGCAAAGACTGTGTCCCCAATGGAGCCTGGTAAGGCCTCGCCTTTCTCCCTCAGCATATCAGCATCCACCTGTGGTCATCTCAGGGTGGAGGTGGAAGGGAGAGTAGGGTAGGGAGGGGTAGGGGGCAGGTAAGAGGCAGGGGCAGGTCTAGATTATAGACTGAAAGCACATCGGTCCACCCTACTCATTGAGCAGACAGGGAGACCAGCCAGGCTGTGGCGAGGAAGGGGCGTGTCTTGGGTCACGGGGGTGCTGGCAGAGCTGAGGCAGGATGTGGTGAGCTCCCCTTTTCACCAGGTGTCTGAGCCCAGGCTAGAGGCCAGCAGGGGGTCTGGGTGGGCTGGGGGCGGATTTTGTGCTTCCTGCATAGAGTGGCCAGTGGGGTGTCATGTATTTAGATTTCCTAGGCCAGCCAGAAAATGTTTTAAATGTGGGTTCCAGCATAAAGTTGCCAGCTACTAATTTTGCCATATAAGGGCATAGAGGGAAGACTACCAACTGCTGTCAGCATCATTTCAGAAAAGAAAGGATATTTTGGCATCAAAAAGTAGAAAAGACATAATCCCAGAAGATAGAGCTTCGAATTGAATAGACGTGGCTCTGAAAAATTTCCTACCAAAAAACTTTATTTTTCTTATTTGTTGGTGTTTGGGTGAAATGTCTTGGGACTCCGAGGCCAGGTGGCCTTGAAGAGGGTGCCTGTACCAATGGACTGAGGAGCCTATGCACTCGGGCCTTCTAGCTTGGGGTTCTGCCTACCCTCCGTGTCAGGGAAAGGGGGGGGGTGGTTGTTGAGGTCTGGCACTGGGGAGGCTGGGGGAAGGGGCCCTGAGGCTGAGCTGCTGGTTCAGAGGCTCTGCCGAAAGGGCAGTCTTGGCCTTGGCTTCTCCAGTGCCAAGGAGACTTAAGAGGAGGGGGAGGGGGCAGGCCTGACTGCGGTCGATAGAGGGAAATTTCTTCCTGTCCTCTTGCTCATAAAATGTTTGTGGCCAACATATTGCACGACATTCCCAGAGAGGCCACAAAAGGCAGTGCTGGGCTGGCAGGGTCAAATGGAACTCCAGGAGCCCAGCCCCTCTAATCAGCCCCCAGCCAGGTCACCCCCACCCTAGAGTGACAGGGAGGAGCCCAGGGCAATTGGTGTGGTGGTGGATATATGGGATTAGCAGGAGGAACATCAAAGGTGCTCAACAAATCCCTTGTGAGAAAGTATGGGGGGGGCTACTGATGAGAAATAAAAATTGATGGTATTAGCTGATACTCATGTGGCATTTACCACACACTAGGCACTGTGTTGAATTTTAACTCACTTAATTCTTATAACAACCTTAGGGACTATGTACAATTATTTGATTATTTTCTCCCACTTTACAAATAAGAAACCGGAGGCACAGAGGTTAGGCGACTTGCTCAAGGTCATGGCAGGTAAGTAACCGAGCCTGGATCTGAATCCAGGCAGTCTAGCTAGATGGCTGTACTGTGGTCCCAAGCAAGGTTTACCTCTGAGTCCCCACAGTTACCTGCCATGCCCTCCCACTGCAGGAGAGCTCCATGGCTTTCCCAGGCTTGGATCCATGGACAGGTGCTTATCATCTTGTAGCTATAGGGTAGAATGGAAGTGTACTCTTGTCTTATTGTGGTGGTTTAGAAAAGATATGTCACTGGGCACAGTGGCGCACAACTGTAATCCTGGTAGGAGGATCTCAGGTTTCAGGCCAGTGTGTGGTAACTCAGCTAGACTCTGTTTCAAAGTCAAAAATAAAAGGGCTCAAGATTGTAGTTCAGAGAACACCACTGGGTTCAAGTCCCAGTATCACACACACACACACACAAAAAAAAAAAAAAAAAAGGAGAAAGAAGAGGAAAAGCTGGGCGTGGTGTCCCACACTTGTAATCCCAGTACTTGGGAGGCTGAGACAGGAGGATTGAAGGTTCGTAGCCAGCCTCAGCAACTTAGTAAGGCCCTCTGCAACTTAGTAAGACCCTGTTTCAAAATAAAGAATAAGCCAGACGTGGTGGCACACACTTGTAATCCCAGTACTTGAGAGGCTGAGATCGGAGGATCTGGGTTCATGGCCAGCCTCAGCTACTTATTGAGGCCCTCCGCAATTTAGTGAGACCCTGTTTCAAAATAAAAAATAGGGCTGGGGGTGTAGCTCGGAGGTAGAATGCCCCTGGGCTCCATCCCAAATACTGCAATAAACAAACAAAAAAGTAAGGCCAGGCGTGGTGGCGCACGCTTGTAATCCCAGTACTTTGGGAGGCGGAGACCGGAGGATCCGTGTTCGCGGCCAGCCTCAGCTCGTTTTCTCTCTCTCTCTCTCTCCCTGTCTCTCTCTCTCTCTCTACTTAGTGAGGCCCTCCGCAACTTCGTGAGACCCGGTTTCAAAATAAAGTATAAAAAATAGGGCCGGGGGTGTAGTGCGGAGGTAGAACACCCCTGGGTTCAATCCCTGGTACCGCAAATAAATAAATAAATAAATAAATAAATAAATAAGTAAATAATAAAATAGGGCTGGAGGTGTAGCTCAGAGGTAGAATACCCTTGGGTTCAATCCCCAGCACCGCCCTCAAAAAGAGAGAGAGAGAGAGAAGAGGAAAGGGAAAAAAAGAAAGGAAAGGAAAAGGAAATAAAGAAGAAAATGGGAAAATTATGTCCAAAAATTTTCTAATGCCTCTTCCTTTGGGAGGTAGAGCTTAATTCTCTCCTTGAATGTGGGCTAGGCTTAATGACTTGCTAATAATGAATAGAACATGGCAGAAGTGATGAGACGTCACTTTTGAGAATAGGTTATAAAAGCCCACACCTCTGAAACCCTCTCTTTCTCTCCTAGCCACCATATAAAGGACTCCAGTTTACCTTGCTGGAGAGACCACATGGAAGAGGATGGAGGCTCCTCAGCTGCCAGCCAGCATTAGCTGCCAGCCATGTGAGTGAGCCTTCTTGGAAGGGGACCCTCCTGCTCGAATCAAGGCCTGGGCCAATAGACTGACTGCAACCTTATGAGAGACATTGAGCCAGAACCCCCCAGCTAAGCTGCTCCTGGATTCTTGACTCTCAGAAACTCTGAGATAATAGCCAGGCACAGTGGCACACACCTGTTATCCCAGTACTTGGGAGGCTGAGACAAGAGGACCACAGGTTCAAGACTAGCTGCAGCAACTCAGCAAGCACTCAGCAACTTGGTGAGACCCTGTTTCAAAAAAAATAATAAAATAGTGCTGGAGCGTAGCCTGGAGGTAGAATGCCCCTGGGTTCGATCCCCAGACAACAAAAAAGAAAAAAAAAGAAGAAAGAAAGAAAGAAAAGAAAGAAAGAAGGAAGGAAGAAAGAAAGAAACTGTGGGATAATAAATGTTTGTGGAGCCGGGCATGGTGGCACACGCTTGTAATCCCAGTACTTGGGAGGCTGAGACAGGAAGATCGCAGGTTCATGGCCAGCCTCAGCTACTTAGTGAGGCCCAGAGCAACTTAGTGAGACCTGTTTCAAAATAAAGATTGAAATAGGGCTGGGGGTGTAGCTTGGAGGTAGAATGCCCCTGGGTTCAATCCTGAGTGCTACAATAAATAAATAAATAAATAAATATACGTTTATGGTAAGCCTCTATGTTTTGGGTAGTTTGTTATGCAACAGTGGATAACTAGTACACTTGGCCAGTCTTATTGTCTGGATTTCACCATTAGAGCTTCACCTTATGGGTGAGTTAAGTCACTCTTTCCCCCTCGACTCTCCCCAAATCTGAGATAAATAACAACTCGGCTAATGCTGATCTGCTGGATCAGATAATGGGTAGATGACTCCTCTGGCTAGCTGATGCCACTCTGAGGATGATATGTAGCCACTTGATCATTCTCGATTCATCCAGGGCAGGCTGGAGTCACATCACCTGTAACTTCACAGCATTCATATATGGTTACTTCTCTCCCAGAAAAACTACCCCTTGCTTTAGTTGGCAGCAAGGTACCAGGGATGTCATGGGGATAAAGGATTGAGGAAAGGTAGGTTCTGGTTGGGGTAGGGCCCAGGCTCCATGGATCCCGTCTTTAGGCCCTGATGTTCCTGGGCTATTTCCACTCCCTGCTCTGTAGTGGCTACAGCTGCATTTGTGGGACCTCTCAGCATCTTCCAACCTCCTTTCAGAGTCCCCACCCTTAGCTGGCCACAGAACCAGGAGCCAGAAGTTAGCGTAATGTGACAGTTCACGTTTCAGGTCACAATATATATGTGTGAGTATGTGAGGGCACGGAGTGGGAGATAGCTGTGTATAGTGGCCTTTATGTCACATACATTTGTGTGCGTGTGCATTTGTGTGCTCTTGGTGGGAAGGTGTGTGTATAGCTAAATTTCTGTGTTTACCTGGGAGAGTATAGATATGTATGAGAATATAGTTATTTGCATGATAGCTTTATCAGAGTGGGGGCCTATAGACTTCATTTATGTGTCCATATTTGCTGCTTCTGGGATGTGTGTCTGGGTTTTCCCTGGGCAGCCCTGGGAGCCTGAGCTGTGGTCCTCAAAGGGTTAAGGGAAACAGGCGCCGCCATAACTCTTAATCATAGCTTTGCAAGCTTAGCCAGGGCCCCTGTTGAAAAATGTTTCAAAAAGCAAAATAAATGATCTTTTAGTTACAGAAGTATTGATTTTGCCCACATCTAGTAATAAAGAGCAAGTCACCTGTAGCTAAAACTCTTGTAAAATATATTTTATACTCTAATAGTCTGCAGATAGAGTCACCCGCTGAGCACAGATGACAAATCTCCCCAGCGCGGCCTGCGCCCCCCATATTTCACGTCAGGGACGCGGTGGTGGCGCAGGCAGGCAGCGACAGAGCTGGGCCTCCCTGCGGGTGAAGACGTGGACTGGTTGGCCAGAAGAAGGGAAAAAAGCCAGATTTCTAGCACATGGTTCATCCTCCTGCCCCCAACTTGGACCCTCAGCACCAACCTGGCTCTGGGTCCAGGTGGAGACTCAACTGCCTGCAGACAGAGCGCCCCTCCTATAGCTGGACCCCTCAGAAGGGCTCCCCCAGGTCTCAGAATGGGGCCATGTTTCTCCCCACCGCTCAGCTTCAGAGCCTGGCAGTTTGGGAATGTCGAGGCTGATTTAAGAGAAGAGTAAGCGCTGGGCAAGGTGGCACAGGCCTGTAATCCCAATACTTGGGAGGCTGAGACTTGGGAGGATTGCAGTTTTGAGGCCAGCCTTAGCAATTTAGCAAGATCCTCAGCAGCTTAGCAAGATCCTGTTTCAAAATAAAAAGGGCTGGGGGTGTAGCTCAGAGGTAAAATGCCCCTGGGTTCAATTCCCTGGACAAAGAGAGAGAGAAAGAGAGAGAGAGAGAGAGAGAGAGAAGAGAGTGAGTAAGGGATGGGGGTTTCTTCCTGGCTTCAGGGCCAGTCACCCTACGTGTGCACAGACTTGTTCACACCTGCGTTACAGGCTGGCTTCTCCCGGCCTCCATGACACACAAGGGGCCACAGTTGGCCCCCAGTGCATGCTCACACAGGGTAACCGCCATGCACATTCAGAGGGACTCACCGGACTCTCCTATATATGTGTGCACACAAGTACCACACATGGCTACATGCATACAACTCAGGCATATGCTCAGCAGCCCCCTCTCCCCAGCACACATCCAGTCCCTTCACGCAGACTGGCCTTGCATCTGAAGAACCAGCCACACCCACTCTGCCTAGAGAATTTCTTCTAGAAACAGACTTCTGTCTAAAATGACCAAGTCACTCTGGTTTGGGGACTGGAATGTGTACCACACTTTTCTCCCTCAGAATAGACGGACAGTCTAGCCAAATAGGAACCCCAACCCTCACTGCAGGTGGGCGGGTAGCTTAGTGGGAGCACCCTGGTCTCTTGGCCTCCATTAATTCTCAGAGGGGGTGTAGCCAGAGATGAGGCCACATGCCTGGTGCTGGTCCCTCCTTTGTCCTGACCTGCTGTGTGGCCCTGAGCAAGTCCCTGAGCGTCTCTGAGCCTCTGTTGGCAGAAGGCCTAACATTTTCCTTTAGCATCATGACTTCTCCGAGAAGGCCCACCCAGTTCACTGTGTCCCTGGTCAGGGCAGCCTTGGAGAAGCCAGGGTGTCCTGCCTTCTTCCCCTCTGTACCTTCCAGCAGGCAGCCTGTCAGAGACACCTCTTCGAAGGGTCTGCTCCACAGCCCCCAGCTGGCACTGGGTCTATGGGGCAGGAGCCACCCCATCCCTACCCATAGTAATGTTACCTGGGGCAAAGTGGTCAGAAGAAACTCGGTGTGCTCAAAAGCACTATAGGAGACTCCCCCCAAAGCTGGGAATAAATATGGGCTTCCAATCCCTGCTAGGAGGGAGGCAGGCAGAGGAAGGGGAGAGGAGTAAGGGCAGAGTGGGGAGACCCGCTGGGTGTAGGGAGGCTCCAGAGGAGAGGGGATAAGTCAGGTAGTATTGGGGGCAAGGCAGGGAGGTGGAGGGGGCCAGGAGCTGGTGGGGGATTTGGAGAACAAGGGGATCGAGCAGGTAGTAGCTTGAGCTCGGGAGGAAGGAAGGCGCAGTGTGTGTGGTGGGGGTACTTTTGGGTGGTCGGAGAGAGCAAAGAGCAGGCAGGGGCATCTTTGAGCAGCGAGGGGCAATGCCTGCCAGCGGAGGGGACTGAGCAGGTAGCTGCCCCGCGCTGGGATTGAGGGTGGGGGTGAGGGGTGGGGAGGGCTCTTTAAGCGGCGGCCGCGCTAATAACCTGTCCAGGAGATGGCTCGTGGCAAATTGCTTTGTTAGTCTTGTCAGCGCGGCCGGGGCCGCCGTCAGCGCGCGCCATGGATCAAGATGATGAATCGCCGCGGACGGCGCAGATGCGGGCGGCCGGCGGCCGGGCCCCAGGGTAGGGGTGGGCGGCGGAGGGGGCCGCAGGGGGCCGGGCCGCTGCCATTAACTCCCGAATTAGCTTTAAGCCGCCCACCACCCAGCCACTGCCCCGGGAGCGGCAGCCGTGGGGGCGGGAGCGGCCCCAGGGAGGGGAGAGACCCGCGCCCCCACCCTGAGCCTGGACCCAGGTCTCCTGACTCCGGTTCCTCTGCTGGAGCAGAGGGGGCGTCCAGGAGGGGCGCGCAGAAGGGACACGGTCAGGTCTCCGCGGCGAGTCTCCCTGCAACGCAGCCCGATGTTCTGACTCTTCGAGGGCATCTCCTTGCCAGCCCGGGACGCCTGGAGGGCGACGGCCTCATCCGGACATTCTCCCCAGCTGAGAGAATGTGTGTGTTGGGGATAGGTCGGTGGGTAGGGGACTTGGGTTTGTCACTGTTGCTCTAAACCCAGCCCAGAGGCCAGAGATGACAGGGGCTGGGGCTTGCTCTGGAACCACAAGGGGACTTAGGCCCTCACTTCTCAGATCTTTCAGAAAGACCCAGTGTCTTTGGAGTTGGTAGGCTACTGGGAAGCCTGTGAGCACCAGGTTTCCCCAGGTTCCCTTGCCCACTCTCTCCTTGATCCAATTTAGAACCCCCCAACACACACACACACACACACATACGTGCACCCCTAGATATTTACAAACATAATCTATACAAGCACAGTCTTCATTCACATGTGTACATATTTAAACAAATACACACATGTTACACACAAACATCAAGAATAAATACATATATATATATATATATTCATAAACACATAACACAGGGAAATGAATTCAAGCAAACATACAAGCACACCCAGAAATGCACCGCAGCCTGCACACCCTGCCCCAGCAGCCCAGGACAGTGGATTGAGGGCGGGTCCCCAGTTCCTCTGGGGATGCCTTTCTCCTCTTAAGCCCTTTGAAGGTATCAGCCACAGCCACAGGGAGGTGGGTGGGGAGGCTCCAGGAGCTGTCTTGGGAGGAAGGCCCCCTGAACCATTTCCATTTCTTAGCTCCTGTCTAGACAGTGGCATTTTCAAAGTGGCATTGCTAAACCAGTTAAACCCACCCACATCATGGCCTGACAAGCTTCCTACCGCCCCAGGCTTCCCTAAAGGACATGGTCCCCTTCCCTGACCTATTCTGTTTTCCTCCTGGACTTTCCATCCTAGCAACTGAGCCTGCCAGGGATTTTGTGCTACCCCCAGGAATCCACAACCAACCCAGAGCCCAGCCCCTGGGCTGCAGTGTCTGTGGAAGTGAGTAGGGTTGGAAATGTGACTGTGTGACTGCATCTCTCTGTCCACGGTTTCACCCTATATGAAGGCCCGTGTGTCCCTTTGAAGGTGCAGCTGACCTGATAGTTTGGGCTTCTCCAGGTATTTAGGAATCTGAGTGTTAAGAAGCTTGCTTTGCATAATGAGGATCAGGGCAAACTGGCCACCCAGTTATCTCCAGTCCTGAGACAGCTGACACTGATGGCCTTGGAACACTGGGATAAGAGCCAAGCAAAGGTTTCCCCAGCTGGACTCAGTCTGTATGGTAGACAAATTCCTTCTAAGAACAGGTGCCTGGTTGGGTTTGTGCCTCACCACTTGGAGCCCCCAGTGGTCTTTGGCCACCCAGCAGAATCTGTGCTATCTGCAGCCACCCCACCCTCAGTCTGGGTGGGTCTGTTCCCCTCAGGCCCAGGGGTCATCACCCTTCAGCCTGCCCAGTGGTCCTGTCCTGTTTGAGGTGAGGGGTTAGGGAAGGATGGGCTGGAGTTGGAGCTCTGGGCAAAGAAAGATGATACATATTCCTACTGGAGGGTTAGAGCAAGATTCCTCTTAGGGGGTGGGCCTACCTCTCGGCAAACCTTCCTGGCACCACCAAGTTGGGATGGCTAGGAGAAGGGAGGGACTCCGCACCTGTGCTACCACGGAAGAGACTTTAGGGTAACCCCCCCATTTGCGTGTCTCTATATGTGACCCCTCGACATGTGCACCCTTTCCCATGTCTCCGCGTGTGCAGAGGGCTAGTTTTCCGGATGATCTGTGTGCATGCTTGCGTGTGGAGGGCAGCTGGGGGGAAGTGTGGTGTCCTTCCCACCATGTCTGCAGCTTGTGTGGAGCTCCAGCAGCAGTAGTGATTATCTAAGCCAAAGAGGCTGGCTTCACTTCCCTCTCTCCTCTCCTTTCCCCTCCTGCACAGGCCAGGATCCCTGAAGAGAAATTAAAAGGTTATTTAAAGCCCCCGCCTCCGCCTTTCTTGTCCCTTTAAATCGAGCCTAAACGGTTTTGCTTTGGCAGAAGAAATCTTTTCTGGAGCTTTGGGGTGGGGGTGGGGGATCCTGGTGGGAGAGAAGGGTCTAAGTAGCCTAATCCTCTTACAGTCCCCCTCCTCTCCCCTCCCCTCCCTTCTGAGCCCCCTCTTCCCCCCTGAGGCGCCCAGCCCCTAACTGGCTGAAGATCAACCAACCCTCGACCCTCAAATCTGCTGGTGGCCCCTTCTGCCCCACCCAGGTCAAAATTCCTGACCCCCTCCACCCAGCCTAGGACTCTAAAATCTACTGCCAGTATGGCCAGCCAACACTCCTCCCCATTCCTTCCCATGCCTTAGCCCCTAAGTAAATAGCCCTGCTCCTAGGAGTTTGCTTACACACCAGAGGGGTGCCAGAACCAGGGACCAGATGTCCTAGCCCCAAGTGTAAGACTTTGTGCCCACTCTGTGCCCAGCCACCTGGATTCTATCTACACTTGAGCTGAAAAGTGCACAAGGATTCATTACACATACAAAGGAAAGCTCACAGTTACACATGGACTCATGGTCATGGGAGCACCAGTCACAAGGACACACTCCACATATAAATCACAGTCACAGCTTCTGAGGCCAAAGGCGGGTTGAACAGAGTCCTAGCCAGGCAGGGACAGACACCTTGCACACCCCACACCCACTGGCAAAGAGCCTCTCCGGCTACCTCCACACAGTCACAACACAGAACCTCCCAGAACCTCCATGCAGTATCTAACCGCCCCGCCCCCGCGGCAGCGTGAGTGCTAACCTGCCCCTTGGCACACACCTCAGACACACACCTTTTGGAAGGCCAGCCTCGGCCTGGCCCCAGAGCCAGCTCCAGAACGTCCTCTTCCTGTGAACCGGTTGCGCCTGGAGGGAGGAGGGCGCTGGCAGGAACCGGAGAACCCCTGCCCGGGATTTTCCCCTTGTGGGCCAGTCGTGTGTGTCTGCCTCCCGCCTCCCTGCGACAGGTGCGTGCGCGGCGTGTGAAGCTCTGAGTTCCACGCTCTGGCCTCCCAGCCTCTCCGAGGGGCATCCTGCCGCCAGACAGGTGAGCGGCTGCTAGGAGCACCACTCTGTCTGTGCTGAGTGTGGGCGGTGAGTTCTGAGTGCGGGTTGTGGGGTGATGTGGTGCCACTGGGGTGACAGTGTTGCGGTGGGGTGGGACTGATAGGGAGAATGCGTGTGTATGTGTGTGCGCGCAGCTCCGAACCAACCTTGAAGCGACCGTGAAGGTGGGAGTCAGTCGGGGAGCTCCCACGGCTCCGCGACGCACCCCAGGGGTCAAGCCCCGGGAGACCTTGTGGGAGGAGGTTTCTCAGGACCTCTCATGCCCCAGGGATCGGAAACCGCAGCCTAAGAGACGCAGAGATCCCGGGATCTGGAGCCAGAGCCCATGGACCGAGATTCAGGGGAGGTGATGGGCACGGGCCCGGGCCCACAGATCCACCGACGGTGGGACCCGAGCCGCCTAGGCCTAAAGCTGCGCAACAGCACCGGCGGGGCGGGGCGGGGCGGGGCGGGAGCGGAGCGTGATTGGCAGTCACCGGGACCATTAGGGAGCGCTCGGGCCCGCGCCGGGCGCCCGGGAAACGCCGTTTAAAACTCCAGCCCCGGCCTGGCGCGCGTAGATGGCAGCGGCGGCGGCGACGCGGGCCGGGGAGACCAGGTGCGAACGGGCGGGGCTGTCGAGGCTGAGCCGGGAGGGGCGTGGGGACCGCCGGGGCGGGGAGGGCGCGGGCCTGAGCTCTGGGCACCGCCTCCGCTCTTACCATTCCGCAGTCCCGGACCCACTGGGGGGACTGGAAAGTTTGCAGGGGACCAGAGACTTGGAGACAGACAGACAGACATCGTAGGGACAGAGGAATCGGAAGAGATGCCAGAAAGACAGTCTGGGAGAGACAGCGAGACACACAGGGGTAGACAGTGGGAGAGACACCCGGGGCTGAAAACCGAGTCAGAGAGCTAGCGACCCAGGGAGACAGAAAGAAAGACAACTCGAAATTCCGAGGCAGAAAGAGAAAGGAGAGCGAGCCGTGGGCAGAAAAGCGCCGAGGCGGAGACGGAAGCCTCGGCCCGCGGAGACGCAGGCACCCGCAGAGAACGCTTCGGATCCGTCACGGTTTTGCCTCATTTGGAAGATATTACTTCGCCCCTGAAAAAAAATAAATACAAAAAAGGTTTGGATATTAAGCGGAGACAAATCCTTCTCAGTTTGGAAGGGGGCGGCGGGGGGTGGCTGGGGTAATGCGGAGCAGATGCGGCCTGGGGCGTCGCGGAGCCCGGGGCCGGGGCCGGGGAGGGGTCGCAGCCCGCAGCCCAGGTCCCCACCCGGGGAGCGCAGGGGCTGCCTACGCCTCCCCAGCTTCGCTGTCTTAGCCGGCCCTGCAGTGCCCCGGGCATTGCCCGGGATCCACCTCTGGTCTTGCTCGCGCGGATCCCGCCCAAACTCCGCTGCCATCGAGAGCGCCTTCTCTCCCAGGATTGAGATTCTGCAAAAATTCTCCAGTGGGGGGCGGTTTGGTGCTCGGCTAGCCTCTGCCCTCGTAGACGCGGCCTCGGGCTAGGGTCCTCCAGGTGAGTGTTTGGGGGCAGTAGCCTTAGTTCCCTGGAATTCGTTTTGCCTCCCGCGGCCTCCGCTGGCGTGGATCGGGCGAACTCTTGCGGCGTTTGGGGCGGGGAGCAAAGGGTTGAGGTGATTGCCGAGGTCCCTCCTCTCTGGACCTCTCACACTGGGGGGCCGTAACCCAGTCCTGGTCCACAACAGACAAGGGGCCCTAAAGGGCTGTCTGGGGTCCCGGGCACCACTGGCTGATCTTTTTCTCTGTTCACAAGGTCCCAGACTCCGTGTAGGGGCTGCGGAGGCCCAGGTGGTGCACTTAAGAGGCTTGAGAGGAACCTTCCCTCCAAATTCATGCCGAATCTGGGTCCCGACTTTTCCAGGACTCGGGCCTAACTCTCTACGCGGGGCTGTGGGCTCCTCAGGCTTGCGATTTGTTGGAGAAGGGAGTCCGGGTTTGGTGGCGGGGGAGTCCGAGATCCGCGGCCTTCCGCCCTCTTTTCGAGTTTGAATTCCCCCAAAGCCAGGAACTCGTGAGCCCAGCCCCAGCACGAGTTTTGCCTGGGGCTCGGGAAGGTCTTTTTTTTTTGTTTTAGAAAAGCCGGCAGAGGCCGGGCGCTGGCTTGGCTGTGGCTGGTTTTCTGGGAGCACCTCGGGTTTTGGGAAGTCTGGAAAGAGGAGGGCTTTACTGACTGATGGGCCTTGGGGAAAAGAGGCCCCTCAGCCGCGGAAATTGTTTGAGTTCCTAGTTTGTGTTGCAAGTGCGGGTGTGTGTGTGTGGGTGCGGGGTATGGAGGCGGGGCGTCCTTTCCCCTCACTGTTGCTCCGGATCCTGTGCGCTGCACACGGGTTGGCTCCGCCAGGCATCGTTTTAGGACATTCTGTGGTCTATTAGCTTTAGGTGAGGTGAGTGGGGTTGTTTTCAGTTTTTTGAGGATTAGCGTTCACTTCTCTGCACCTCCAGTCCCCCCTGAAAGGGAAAGACACTGACCTATGGATTGGTGAATTTAGTCCCTACTTCCCCTCTCCCGCAAACCAGCTGTGCTTATGTATGTTGTAGGAGGTCAGAAAAAAAATCGAATTTGCTGCCTAGTGAGAGCAAATTATCCAGATAATTGGCTCAAATTTCTCTCCTCTGTGGCTGGGACAGACACAGTCTTTGGACAAGAAGCGGAACATTGCTCCCCAGGAGGGGGGGTGAATACCTTATCCCACCCCCACAGACCTTAGGGGTGAAGTCCTTTGCAAGGCTGCGGGAACCTGTCTGCAGCAGCTCGAACCCCCAGGAAAGCAGAACCGTAGGGCAAAGGTGGGGAGGAATGGAAACCCGCCCTGGGCGAAGGCTGCAGCGAAGGCGAGCACTATGGGCCCTTCCCGAACTCTGTCTCTCTGGTCAGCTTCATAGGCCATGGGTGAGTGCCCCGGGGACCCCTGCACTCTTCTCCCTGCCACTTCCACTCACGCCATGCATGGGCTGGCAAATTTTGAGCCACTTCTCTTCTCAAAACAAGCATAATTTACATTGGGCACCCAGTCGACACAGACCCAGGCAGTCTTGAGCAGGAAACAAAGTTACTGTGTTACTGTCTTACCCTGGCATCTGCAGCGGATGCTCCTGGTATGAGAATCATCTTGTCTCTTGCGCCAGCCTCCTGGAGGCTCAGGTTTTAGAGAGAGCAACCCATGGGGTTGGACCATTGGAGCTCCCAGTCTAGACAGTGGATTTTGAGGGCAAAGGGGAGAACCCAACCCAGAGATGCAATCCCTTGTCCCTGAACTAATGTATTGCACCCCTGCCATTTGGAGGCAGGAGGTCTAGATTGACGGCCACAGAGTTGGACTCTTGGGTTAATCACCTGGGCTATGGATAACGCACTCAGGTATGCTCAGGTGAGATTGCTGGACACACGGTCACAGAACCCCTTTGATAGACACAGTTACATACATGTAAGTTAAACTCACACGGACATTCACGCTCACTACACGCAGATATCCCATAGGGCAACCGCTCGGAGGCAAGACATCCCAGACTTTCGGATTTGCACACACGTCCCGAAGCCCTTTCTGGCAGCCCAAGGGTGGCGCGTCTACACTTTTCGTCCAACCTGTGTACTCCCTATTCCCGCCACTCTCTCCGGTTTTCACTGCTCCGGCTGGGTCTCAGGTCCAGGCGGAGGCAGCCTCCATCTCCCCCACGTTCCCATCCCCCCCTTCAGCCCCTTCCCCACAGTCCCGCTCGGCCGCCCCGCGGTGCCCATGTAAATGACAGCAATAAATATCTAATCAAGGCCCCAGGCGACGCCACCGCCGCCCGCCAAAGCCCATTACCGAACGGGCGGGCGAGTTGGGAGGGGTGCTGGGGGAGTGAGCTTCGGGCGGGGCTCTGTTCTGGCCTGCACATTCATCCTGCGCTGAGTACCCCTCATCTCTGACCTTGAGCGCATCAGTTTCCCCTTCTGTAAGAAGGGCACTGAGCCAGGCTCTCCCAGTATCCTGTCTAGTCCCCCCCACCCCCGCCATCCAGCGGTCTGTCTTCAGACAACTTATTTGACTCGGCCCCAGGGCTGCCCGATGGGCGGATATCCCAGCTCACAGACCCCTGATTCCTTCTGGTGGCTCTGGCGCCGACTGCTTTGGACTTCAGCCGGGTTTCAGCTTGCAAAGGGAAGAGTCCCCTGGATCCTCGATCAGCAGGCCCGAGCGCCTCTCCCAGACGGGCTTACTCCTTCCCGCCAGTCTATCGCCACTGTGGGTTCCATTTCAGTGTGCCCCAAAGTCACTGGAGCCCACAGGGTCTCGTAGCCCTTTCCAGGCGTCAGGGCTCCAGCCGCCAGGGTTTGCTTGCGTCCTCCCATCTAACCGTACTTACGTCGGTCAGCGCGCAGCGCAACGCAGGAATCTCCCGCTCAGCGCCCGCGCCACAGACCCTCCCTCAAGCTGCTCCAGCCACAGGAAAGACTTGATTTGGGACTGGAGCACCTTCTCCACCTGGGACTCTACAATCCCCGGGTCTGGGACGGCCCCGCCCAGGTCTGGACAAGCCCAGAGCGGCCCGGTTCGTTCCTGCAGGACTTCGGACCGGGGCAAACTCGGCGGTTGGAGCCATCTCCTGGGGGCTCTGGAGAGTCCGGGAACACCCAGGAGCCCGACCCTGACCCCTGCGCAGTCTCTCGTCGCTCTGTATCTCCTGCGCTCTAGCTGCCACAGCGGAAAACAAGCGGAGAATCAAGCAATTACCCTCGACAACTCTACTTCCAGGGCCTGCGGTCAGGTCCCGCGGACTCCCCTGCTAGCCCGCCCTCAAGAGCCAACGCTGGACTGGATTCGAGAAAAAACAACAAAACCCCTAGTCTTTCTCATTTTCGCTCTCTCCTCTGGCTACATTTTGCTACTTAAAAAAAAAAAAATTAACTCCAGCCGCCTGATTTCTCTGTACCCCCAACATTAAGGACCTCGGAAAATCGAGGACTGTAGGCAGAGGGGCCTTCCTCAGTCTCGGCCCATTAGCCTGCGGGGGGCTAATTACCCCAATTAGTGGCTGATTTATAATTAATGGCTCGGACCGAGGGATAATTGGATGTTAATGGATAACAGTTTGTGTAGGGTAGTAAGCGCCTGGGCTCCTCAAGGGGGCAGTGGGGCGGGGGGCCTGTCCTGAGACCCACCCCTGACCCTGGAGCTCTCCCTGCTGGCGCCCCTCCTCCATCCATGAATCTAGAGGGGAGGTGAAAATTTCTTTTGAGGAATTTAGGAGCTCTAGGGGCCTTCTGTGGAGTCCAACACCCCATAGGATCTGACCCTGGTAAAGCCACACACCTCAAGCCCACCTGCCTGCTGTCCTTGGCTCAACTCTCCAACTCCAGGACCATTTTGGAGGCCCTCATCTAAGCCAGGAGGAGAATGGCGGAAATTCTTTTTTTTTTTTCTTTTTTCAGTACTGGGGATACAATCTAAGGGTGCTCTACCACTGAGCTACACCCCAAGCCTTTTTTATTTTTTAATTTGAAACAGGATCTCGCTAGTTGCTGAGGCTGGCCTCTAACTTGCGATCCTCCTGTCTCAGCTTCCCAAGTACTGGGATTATAGGCATGTGCCACCATACCCAGCTGAGATTTTTCTACAGCAGCACACTCCCTTTCCATATGGGGCTAATAGTAGCAATATGGGGGTCATGGTGCCTATATCAAATGCCTATTTCACTGGCGGTGAGAACAGTGACCAGGACTCAGTGTGGGATGGGGTTAGGGCTCAGTCTTTTGTGAGGTCAGGGCCACAGCTCTGGCTAGAAGGTGACGGGCTTCTGATGGAGACACTGGCTTTTCCTTGCTGGTGTAGAGAAGGGGAAGCAAAATGGGAAGAACTGGCCATTGGCTTACTCACTGCTTGGTCTGCTGCTCTTCTCCCATCTCCAAAACTGGTCTTCCCCCACCCAGGGCATCTGACCCTCTGCAATTCCCCTACAATTTGAGCCCCTCAAACTGAAACTCATTAGACTATCCCAAAGTCCATCGCATGACAAACAGTGGCACCATTAATCATTAATCATAGAATGGCTGATGTCCCCTGTGCTGAGTACTGGGTATTGAGTACTGGTGGGGGAGTCAGACCCTAACCCTGGATCGGCCCTAGACAGGCAGGGTTTAAGAGCTCTGGTGGGTGCTGTGCTCAGACTTTGAAGTTAGACTCTCTGGATTCCATTCTGGCTAAGCTGCTTAGCTGTGTGGTTTTGGGCAAATGACTTTACCTCTCTGTCTCTCAGCTTTCTTATCAGTCAAATGAGAATTATGAAGGCGTTGTGAGGATTAAACGAGATACTGTCTGTCTGATCTCTATGAGTATAGTTGGCTAAAATAGTTCTTACTCTATCTCTAGCAAAGGGTAGGCTACAATTTGGTGAGGTAGTAGTATGATAAGAATTTGACAGCTGGGCGTGGTGACACATGCCTGTAATCCCAGTACTTGGGAGACTGAGACAGGAGGATTGCAGGTTCAAGGTCAGCATCATCAACTTATTGAGACCCTGTTTCAAAATAAAAATTAAGAGGGCTAGGGGAGTAGCTCATCCCTGGTAGGACGCCTCTGGGTTCAATCCCCAGTACAGTACCAAAAAAAAAAAAAAAAGAATTTGACAATTCACCTGACCTACCTAGCCTGGGGTATCTGAGAAGGCTTCCTGGAGAAGGGGGTGCCTAAGCCTAGTGTGAGGAAACTTGAGTTCTCCAGGTGCTGCTGCTGCTGGTGGCGGGAGCCAGGGAGGGCGATATTCCCAGAGGAAGAGGCAGCAAGCACATGGTGGCTTTGGAGAGCCATGCTGCATTGGTGGGTGGGAAGGTGATGGTGCGGTGGGTTTGGAAGGAGCGGGAGAGGAGGCAGAGAGGTGATGAATTTGGATATTTTTTTCAAGAAAATTTGGCTTTGAAATAACTGAAAGATAAGTTCATTTGTTTCAAATGGGGCAATAGAAACAGGTTTAAATGTGCACTAATAGAGGCAGTGAGGCAAAGGTTTGCAGTCTTGGGGGATGCGGATCTGAGGGAGGTGGATGTACCCCAGATTCCCTAGCTCTTAGATACCCAAAAGCAAACCAAGCCACATTTCTAGTCATTAGCTCTTCTGTTTGTCTGTCTCTAGAATGCCCCCTTGACCATTCCCTGTGCTCTTGCTGGCCTCATTGAATCACTGAATTGTTGGTGCCCTGCCCCTCCTCCCAAGAGGGAGGCATGACTGGGGAGAATCTGGCAACAAGTAAGGGGAGGAAGAGGCTGGCCCCTGCACTTTCTGCACCATTGAGGCTGAAGACTGGAAATTTTGGGAGTTTAGAGGGTTCAGCAGTGATCCAAGAATGGATCTGGGGCTCAGAGAATCCCTGGAAAATATAGCATGTCAAACCTACACCCAGACGGTGTTCCTGGGGCTTCTGGGACAGGGCAGGGCAGGGCAGGTCTCCACATCTCTTACATTATATGTTTATTGCTGATTCCTGGCAACTCAGAACTGAGGCAGATGTGGGAATAGGGGTGCTTACTGGGGTAGAGCTCAGTCTTTCCAGTTCTGAAGCAGGTCGATCAAGGTCACTCACCTTCCTTGAGTGTCAACTCCTCATCTGTAAAGCGGAGGTAATGAAAGTACCTCCCTCTTCAAACTGGGAAAGATATTAATGAGACCACTGAAGTTGTCTGGTATGTGCCAGGCACAGAGCTTCTTTTAAATTCTTGGGCCCAGGAGCTTAGAGCTAGAAAACATTTAGGTCATCTTGTGCAGCTCCCGCCTATGCACATGCGCAAAAGAATCCCTCCTCTCAGCCTCCCTCACAGGTGGCTGGCCAGCCCTGGGTTGCACACTTTCCATGATGGAGGTCTCTCTTCCTTCTGGGGCAGCCCTATGGGCCGATGTCATATCAGAAGTCACAGAACCTTAGCCAGGGCCACACAGCAGCATGGAGTCGGGGCAGGAGCCCTGGTGTTCCTGGGTTATTGTTTTCATGTTCTTCTACTTGCTTGAGTCCTTTTAGACTCCAAACTGCTAGACTCCAAACTGCTAGGAGGGAGGGACAGTTGTAGAGGCCCCTTCTCCCAAGAGAGCCACTGGAGAGCCTCCAGGGCTAAAAAGGTAGCAGCATTTCTCAGGGAAGGAAGTGCAAGGCAACAGGCAACTCTCAATCCCTCCCTTTGCCGTTGATACCCAGGGCTGTCCTTGATGGGGCCTGTCTCTTAGCCACGCTGAGAAGAAATACCAGACAGATCCACAGAGACCTGGGTTGCCATTCGGCCTCTACCGCTTACAGACTGTGGGGTCTCTCTCTGAGTGCCAGCTTTTCTCATGTCTGCCTAGTAGGATCATGTTGAAGCTTATTGGGTGAGTTACCTAGGAATAGTAGAATGGGACTTGGCTCGTGGTAAACGCCCAGTGGAAGGTGACTGTGTTGTTAGTGAGGTGCTGTGCCTCACCGTGCCTGGAACAAACCAAGGAGAGGAGGTGCTCAGAGAATGTCGCTTTTTTTCTTTTCCTTTAAGCAAAGTTGTTCTGCCTTGTTCCCCACTGTGTGGGGGAATGAGGAGAAATTGAGGGAAATTAAAAGTTCAGGGAAAGAGAGAGATGAAGAGCAATGGAGCTGGCCTGTGGGGTGACTGAGCCGGGTGTGACCGAAGGAAGGGTCCACTTTCCTTTTAATCAAAGACGCCTTGCATGCGGTTTCCTGGCAGTGCTGCTGTTAATTTATAAAAAATGTCCCCTAATAAAATTCTGCTTGATTCTTCGATTGGCTGGGCATTAGGCCGCAGCCAGCAGCGACGCGGGGACATAACGGATGCATTTGCAGATTTGGAAAATTAAAGCCATCTATATGGCGCCTGTGGCGGGAGATCCGCCGATCTGCTTGCTTAATGAAATATAAAGATTCTTTTAACCAATGTAAGCACAATTCGACAGCTTGTGAAACGCGGCCGCGCCATGATGGATGGCTCTCCTGGCTTGCCAGGAATTGCGGGGCGGCACCTTTTAAATATATAATTGATTCTGTTTGGAGTGTGCAGTGGGCTGAGCCCACTAAGGGCCCGGCCTGGGGCCGGGAGTGCAGGGTCCGCATTTAGAGGCTCCCATAGTCCCTGCAGGGCTTCCTCCTGTGCGGCCTCTCTGTAGGACCACCAGCACTCAGAACCTGAAGTGGATAGGGCTCCAGCTGCTGGGCCTGGCTGAAGACCCCACAGGGCAGGTCCAGGCTGTCCCTGTTGGTGGGAAAGGGCCCACTGGGCAGGAGCCCCCACCCAGGCCTATAGTCCTTGAGACAGAGGAGGTGGTGGGGCTGGGACTTTGAGTCTCCATTCCTCCCTGTGGGCCATGCTGAGCTCTTCTTCCCTTATCATCTCTCTCTTTTTGTTTTTTTTTTTTTTGTGTGGTGCTGGGATTGAACTCCAGGGGCACTCTACCTCGGAGCTACACCCCCAGCCCTAGTTTATTTTTGTTTTGAACAGTGTCTCACTAGGTTGCTGAGAGTCTCTCTACTTTCTAAGGTACTCCTCGAACCTGCGATCCTCCTGTCTCAGCCTCCTACTTACTGGGATTACAAGCGTGTGCCACCATGCCTGGCTCCTTATCATCTCTCTTTTTTTTTTTTTGCGGTATAGGGGATTGAACTCAGGGGTATTCTACCTCTGAGCCACACCCCCAGCCCTATTTTTTTTTATTCTTTATTTTGAAACAGGGTCTCACTAAGTTGCAGAGGGCCTCACTAAGTAGCTGAGGCTGGCCGCGAACCTGGATCCTCCGTTCTCAGCCTCCCAAGTACTGGGATTACAAACGTGTGCCACCACGCCCGGCTCCCTGTCATCTCTTGATCTAAAATTCTTTCTCATCCATTCAATATTTATTATTTCCAAGCACCAAATGTGTACCAGGCTCTGTATTAAGTGTTGCAGAAACAAAAAATGGATAAGACAAATCTATTTATTATTTCTGTGTCACTCTTTCTATCTTCTTGCTTTTTTTCTTTCTCTTTGAATTTCCCTATTTTTCTCTCTCACACCCTGTTCAGGGGCAGAAGAGCCACTGCACATGGCCCAGCAGTGGGGAATGGGGGCCACGTGACTTCCTAGGGTACATTCCTCAGTCACACATTCACGTATTCTCACACACACACGATTTGCACACATAGGCCGGCAGACGTGCTCACCCACAGTGACATATAAAATAGCCACAGATATACACATAAACACAGACAGATGCACATACAGTCATGTGGCTGATTCCAGTAGGGCCACACATATACATGGCCCCATGTGGCCACTGAGATGAGCTGCAGACATGCCACTGTGTGGGCTCATGTGTGAGCAGCGTGGATGGGAAATAGCATCTACAGACAGGGTCTCTCTGTGGCTTGAGAGGAAACCAGGGACTGTGATGTCCCCCTGGAATGAGGCTTGGCCTCCTCTCACAGTGCACATGCACGCATAAGCACGTGTGCCTGGAGAATGTGCTTCTTCTTTGCTCCTATTGTCTTGGACCAAACATGCTAGAAATGGGGGAACCGAATATGCTGGGGTGAGATACTGTGTGCCTGGGGGTGGGAAACACTAGCCGGTGGGGAGAACTTCCCCTGTGGAAACCTGTTCTACCACTTCCTGGCTGCGTGGCCTTCAGTGAGCTATCCAATTGTTCTTACCTCCCATTTCTGCATCTGTAAGATGGGGATAATAACAGACCTTACTTCCTACGATGTTGGAAGGATTGATGGAGATGTCTGGTGTATGAGAGGCACTTAATACATAGCTATTATTAATTCATTCATTTGACCCTCATCGCCTGAGTCCTGCCTCTGTGCCAGATCCCGTGATCTAGGCTGGGGGTGGGGTGTCTGGAAATGCGTGAAGCACAGTTTCTGCCCTCAAGGAGCTCTGTGTAGAAGTGTCCTCACAGTATTCTAATTTAGATGCTAGAATTCAGAAAATCCATGTATGCTGGGCGTGTAGCTCAGTGGTAGAGCACTTGCCTGGCATGTGCTGGCCCTGGGTTCCATCCCCAGCACTGCAAAAATAAATAAATAAGCAAATAAGTATCTATATAAGGTGCTTAGTGTGGTGTCTGGCACACATTGTGTTTACTAAATGATAGCTATTGTTACTATCATTGTTGTTACTACCATCATCATCATTTCTGTGATTTGAGTGTACTTATCTGGAGCCTGGAGAGGGGAGAGATGCTTGCGGGGGTGGGTGGGGCAGGCTTCTTTCTCCCCCCCATTCTTTCTTTCCTTGGGGGGTGGGGGGTACTGGGAATTGAACCCAAGGGTGTTTTATGTCAGAGCTACATGTACCCCAGTCCTTTTATTATTTATTTATTTTTAAAAATTTGAAAGCCGGGCACGGTGGCGCACGCTTGTAATCCCAGTACTTGGGAGACTTGGGAGACTGAGACCAGAGGATCTGGGTCCCGGCCAGCCTCAGCTACTTAGTGAGGTCCTCCACAACTTAGTGAGACCCTGTTTCAAAATAAAGAATAAAAAATAGGGCTGGGGATGTAGCTCGGTGGTATAATGCCCCTGGGTTCAATTCCCGGTACTGCAATTTTTTTTTTTTTTTTTTTTTTTGCGGTACCGGGGATTGAACCCAGGGGCGTTCTACCTCTGTGCTACACCCCCGGCCCTATTTTTTTATACTTTATTTTGGAACCGGGTCTCACGAAGTTGCGGAGGGCCTCACTAGGTAGAGAGAGAGAGAGAGAGAGAGAGCGAGCGAGCTGAGGCTGGCCGCGAACCCGGACCCTCCGGTCTCCGCTTCCCAAAGTACTGGGATTACAAGTGTGCGCCACCATGCCCGGCCCAATAAAAATTTTTTTGAAATAGGGTCTCACAAAGTTGCTGAGCATCTCACTAAATTGCTGAGGCTGGCCTCAAACCTGTGATCCTCCTGTCTCAGCTTCCCAAGGACTGGGGTTATAGGTGTGCTGCCCCTTTTCTGAGGAAGCATCCTAGAGCTAGGGGTTTGCCAGGTGAAGAAGGGGAGGAACAAAAAGGGTGTCTCAGGGAAAGGGTCCAGCAGGAGGAAGGCATGGAGGTGACAAGGAGTAGCAGGTAGTCTGGTATTGCTGTGTGCTAGGGAAAGGGAGAGCTTTAAGTCAGATGGAGGAGTGGGGGTGGGAGAGCAGACTCAGAAGGTCCCAGAGACCACAAGAGGGCCAGTGTGATGAGGAGTTTGTGCAAGGTATTTCTCTGGCTTCACTTAATAATAAAAATGTTTCATGTATCAAAAACTGAGTTCAAGCCAGGCATGGTAGCACACGCTTGTAATCCCAGTACTTGGAAGGCTGAGACAGGAGGATCGCAGGTTCGAGGACAGCCTTAGCAAGTAGTGAGACTCTCATCAACCTAGAAAGACCCTGTTTCAAAATAAAAATAAAATAGGGGTGGGGGTGTAGCTTGGAGGTAGAATACCCCTGGGTTCAATCCCCAGTATCACAAAACCAAACCAAAACAAAAAAACTTAGTTCAGCAATCATTCAGTCAGTTAAAATGTGACCACATTAACAAAGCAACAAAGCCCCGAGTTTGGTGGGGGGGGGTGGATAAAATTCCTTCTAATTTCTATTCCCCCTTCCTCACCTGGAGCTTATGACACTTTTTGGAGGCTGGTTCCATCCCCACATCCATTGGGATATACTGAAAACCCTCCACCTATTCCTCCTTGCCCCCCCCAAGAAAAAAAAGAAAGAATATAAATGTGAAAATAACCTGTAGTCCCATCTGCTATCTACCAGAGATAACCTCTGTTAACATTTCAGGGTATAACCTTCCAGACTTTTTTCCTATGCATATTTATTCATACATTACAAAAATGGGATCGCATCATGCATGCTATTTTGTTACCTATTTCTTCCACTCAACAATATATTGTGAACATCAGCACATACAGATATACCTCATTGTTTTAAACTGTGGCACTGTATTCCACTATGAACATGACTGTCCCCTCATTCACTGAACTAATCCTCTCTTGATGGACAGTTGGGTTTCCAGTGTTTGCCATCATAAGCAGTGATATGATAAATATTCCTGTATGCATATCTCTGTATACTTGAGGGATAAGTTTCTAGAAATGGAATTATTAAGTCAAAGATGATACACTCTCTGAAGGCTTTGGATGCAAGGAATAAAGAGTTCTTTCATCCACAGGTAGGAGGAAGACCATTTCCCACTCTCCAAGATAACCCTGGGTAATAATTGTTCTTCATGTTTACTAATTTTATTGGTAAATAATATTTTACCATTTCTATTTTTCTTTGGTTATAAGTGAGGCTGAGCTTTTTATCATTTGTTAGTTGGCTATTTGTGTTTCTTCCTTAATGAGTTGTCTCTTCATTTACTTAGCCTATTTTTTTTTTTTTTTTTTGGTACTGGGGATTGAACCCGGGGTCATTCTACCTCCGAGCTACACCCCCCAGCCCTATTTTTTATTCTTTATTTTTGAAACAGGGTCTCAGTAAGTTGCAGAAGGCCTCACTAAGTAGCTGAGACTGGCTGTGAACCTGTGATCCCCCTGTCTCAGCCTCCCAAGTACTGGGATTACAAGTGTGCGCCACCATGCCTGGTTCTTAGCCTATCTTTTATGAAGGTAGCCATCTTTTTATTTCAATATTAAAGATCTTCATATATTAGGGGCTTTTTTTTTATACTGGAGATTGAGCCCAGGGGGGCTCTACCATTGAGCTGCATCCCCAACCCTACTTTTTTTTTTTTTTTGCGGTACTGGGGATTGAACCCAAGGGCATTCTACCTCCGAACTCCACCCCCAGCCCTATTTTTTATTCTTTATTTTGAAACAGGGTCTCACTAAGTTGTGGAGGACCTCACGAAGTAGCCGAGGCTGGCCGTGAACCCGGATCCTCCAGTCTCAGCCTCCCAAGTACTGGGATTACAAGCGTGCACCACCACACCCGGCTCCCAGCCTTATTTTAATTAATTATTTATTTATTTTTGTGTACTGGGGATTGAACCCAGAAGCATTCTACTTCCAAGCTATACTATCAGCCATATTTTATTTTTATTATTTGAAACAGGGTCTCACTAGGTTGATGAGAGTCTTACTACTTGCTGAGGCTGTCCTCGAACCTGCAATCCTCCTGTCTCAGCCTCCCAAGGACTGGAATTACAGGCATGTGTCACCACACCCGGTTCTATCTTTATTTTTAATCTTCATGTGTGGTACTAGGGCTTGAACCCAGGTGTATTCTACCTCTGAGCAACACCCACCAGATCTATTTTATTTATTTATTTTTTTGCGGCACTGGGGATTGAAGCCAGGGGCATTCTACCTCCGAGCTACAACCCCAGCCCTATTTTTTGTTCTTTATTTTGAAACAGGGTCTCACTAAGATGCAGAGGGCCTCACTAAGTAGCTAAGGCTGGCCACGAACCCGGATCCTCTGGTCTCAGCCTCCCAAGTACTGGGATTACAAGCATGCGCCACTACGCACGGCTCTAAAATATTTTTTTAAATTTATAGCTGGGCATGGTGGCACACGCTTGTAACCCTAGTACTTGGGAGGCTGAGACAGGAGGATCACAGGTTCAAGGACAGCCTCATCAAGTAGTGAGACATTCATCAACATAGAGAGACCCTGTTTCAAAATAAAAAATAAAATAGGGCTGGGGGTGTAACTCGGGGTAGAGTGCTCCTCGGTTCAATCCTCAGTATCTCATACACACATTAAAAAAATTTTTTTAAGCTGGGCGTGGTGGCGCACGCTTGTAATCCCAGTACTTTGGGAGGCAGAGACCAGAGGATCCGGGTTCGTGGCCAGCCTCAGCTCTCTCTCTCTCTCTTTCTCCCTGTCTCTCTCTCTCTCTACTTAGTGAGGCCCTCCACAACTTCGTGAGACCCGGTTTCAAAATAAAGTATAAAAAATAGGGCCGGGGGTGTAGCGCGGAGGTAGAACGCCCCTGGGTTCAATCCCCAGTACCGCAAAAAAAAAAAAAAATTACTTTTGGTACTGGGGATTGAACCCAGGGGCTTTCTACCTCTGAGCTATATCCCCAGCCCTCACTAAGTTGCTGAGGGTCTCTAAGTTGCTGAGGTTGGCCTTGAACTTGTGATCCTCCTGTCTCAGCCTCCTAGTACTGGGATTATAGGCCTGGGCCACTATGCCTGGCTTGTTTATGATGTATTCTGCTATGCAAAGGTTATAATGCTTTATATCACCATGTGTGTCCTTTTCTGTTAGCTCTCTGCCTTGGGGGTCATATTCATGGTGTGTACAGTGTGCTTCTGTAAGTGAATGTTACTGGCAGGTGTAAGTATGTGGGTGGGTGCTTACTCAGAAACCTGCAAATCTAGCCATCAGTTCCAGACACCTATATCCAGCTGTCAATTCAACATTTGTACTTGGAGGTTGGATTCATATTTCATACTTGACATGTCCTCCCAAAACCTTGATTTCCATTCTCTTCCTCCCCAGACCCACTTCTTCCTCAATGCTCCTGATTCTAGAAAAGACCCAGCTTCACTCAGTGGCTCAGGCCCCAAGCTTGAGTTGTCTTTTTTGCCTTTTTTCTCATATCGCGTAACTAACCTACCAGCCATCGATGCTACTTCCCAACCAAGTCCAGACCCCGGCCTCTTCTTAACCACTTCCGCCCCGTGAAGGCAGCGTGGTCACTAGCCTGGACTTCTGCTGCAGCTGCTGGCTTGGTCTCTCCGCTTTTCTCCCTGCCCCCCAGCAGCCTATTCATACAGCCAAAAGGCACCTTTAAAAATAAATCATATCATATTACTCCCCTGTTCAGGACCCTCCAGGATAAAATCCAAACTCCTTACAATGGGCATGAAGCCCTCCAGCAGCAGGCCCTCCCTCCTCTCTCTGAAGCCTCACTTTCTCCCTCCCTTGCTGCACCCCAGCTACCCTGGTTTTCTTGCTGTTTTACACATACAAGCTTGTTCATGCCTTAGGGCCTCTGTCCTTGCTGTTCTGTCTGCCTGGAAAGCCTTTCCCCAGAGCTCTGCAGAGCTTACGTTGAGTTTTTGTTCAGTTGTCAGAAAGCCCTTTCTTGACCATGTGCTCTAAAATCATCTCCCCTTTCCCTCTTGTCATTCTCTTCCTCTGCCTCATTTTTTTTTAGAGCACAGTTTTCTTTTTTGCGTGTGTGGTGCTGGGGATTGAACTCAGGGGCATTCTACCTCCAAGCTACACTCCCAGCCCTATTTTATTTTTTATTTGGAAACAGGATCTAAGTTGCTGAGAGCCTAGCTAAATTGCTGAGCCTGACTTCGAACCTGAGATCCTCCTGTATCAACCTCCTAAGTACTGGGGTTACAGGCATGCACCACCACACTCCATTTTTTTCAGAGCACTTATACCTAACATCATTACATATATTTTTATTTGTTATATATCCTTTCTTCCCTGGAATGTAAATTCCATGAAGTTAGGGAGTTTGGTACTTGATAGGTCGATGCTTAATAAATATCTGTGGAATGAATGTGTAATATATGAATGTGTGTGGTGGCGTAATGTTTGTGTGTAGATGTATCTTCTGCATGATTAGGCGTCTGTGAGAACGTGGAACTGTGGGAATAACGTTGAATTGTATGTGTAGCATTGTTTCTATGAGTGCATTGCCAACATTGTTTGCATATATGTGTTTGTGCAGGAAACCTGTGTGTACTTGTTTGTGACTGTGTGTCTGTGTGCAAAATGTGGCTTTTTGGCTATATATACACCTGTGTCCAGTCCAGTGAGGGTGGGAAACTGAGACACCTGGACACATTTTTTCTCTAATCAAATGGATCTGCCATTGCCACAGTCTTTCCCTTCCATCTTTCACACTGGAGAAATAGGAAACATCTTTGCATCTTTGGGTTACTGTAGACATGATCAAAAGTGACATCTGAGGCTGATGCGGGGCGGGTGCTCAGATGAGGACTGCAAGCATCCAGAGGGGTGGATGGGCCTGGGTAGGCTTGGGCTGATCTAAGACATCTCTGTAGGGAGGATGTGTCCTTTGATGAATGGAGATGTTTTCTCAGAGCAATCGGCTACAAAAGAATGAGTCTGCAGCAACGTGGCATGGGGCAGGCCTTGGATTGGCTGTGTGGTCTTAACGTGTCACTCTTCTTTCTCTACGCCTCAGTAGACTCATCCTGTAAGTGGGGTTTATTGTTCTCAGCCTGCTTGCTTCGAGATATGGTGAGAATAAAGGAGGTAATGACAGTGAATATGTAACAATCATGACGATAGTATTCTTATGCCTATGCAGCATATTAGGCTTTCCCTCCAGTATTGGGGACTGAACCCAGGGCCTTGAGCATACTAGGCAAGTGCCCTGCCACTGAGCTATGTCCCCAGCCCTTCACATTAGGGTTTCCATCCACTGTCTCACCAGAGCAAATGCCTCACTGCGGAATCCAGCTCCGACTTGCCTCCAGTGGGGCTCAGTGGGTGTCAATTGAATAAATATGTGTGCGAGTAAATCAAGGATTATACAAACGAGTTAAGTGCCTGGGTAATTGAACGAAGAAAGGTTGTATGAAGCAGGAAATAGATTGGGAAATCACAAAGTAACATTTTTGAGCACATACAGTATACCAGGCCCTATTGAAAAGGCTTCTCTTAATCCTTGCAACAACTTCAGAGATCAGAACTGTTAATCCATTTTGCAGATGGAGAAACTGAGGGTCAGAGACGTTACGTGCCTTTTCCAAAGTCACAAAGCTCTTAAGTGGCAGAATTGAGATTCCAGCCCATGCAATCTGTCTCCAGAGCCAGGGCGCTGAGCCCTCCTCTGGTCCTGCTGAGTGAATCACTGAATGAGTGGGCTGATGAAGGACTAAGTGCAGGAGCCCTTGTATGGGCAAGGCAAGCCACTTTCAGATGGGGAGGCAGAAGCTCTTGGGGGTGAGATGGGCATCCAGACCCTGGACTGCAGCAGGTTCTCTCCCAAGGTGGCGTCCAACAACCCTGACTCGGGTCCCCTCTTCCTCTTCTCTGTCTGCAGGCGGATGCCGCCATGCAGCACTACGGGGTGAACGGCTACTCCCTGCATGCCATGAACTCGCTCAGCGCCATGTACAACCTGCACCAGCAGGCGGCCCAGCAGGCCCAGCACGCTCCAGACTACCGGCCATCAGTGCACGCACTCACGCTGGCTGAGCGCCTGGCTGGTAAGGGCCCTGGGGACAGGACCATGGGAACACAATGCTGTGGGCTGGGGAGGAGTCTCCAGAAGATAAAGAGGGGAGGAAGCACTGGGAAAGTTCCCTCTGGGTGGCTCAGCAAGCTGCAGGTCACTTAGCAGGACAGAGAGACAACAATTCAAAATCTCTGTGTTGTGCTCGCTTCGTAGCACTTATACAATATCTGTTCATGTATATCTGGAGTGCCCCATGTTGGCCCTGGTCCATGCCTTCAAATTCCCATGACAAGCCTACGAGGCCTGAGGTATCCATTAGTCCTCACAAATGAAGAGACCGAGGTAGGAGGGAATGGGACTAGTCCAGAGAACTGTAGCTGGAAAGTAGCCGGGAGAGGGCTAGAATCGCCCCCAGAGGGTGATATCCTAGGCATAGGAAGTGATAAATAATAATAGCTTCCATAGTTTGAATACTACTTGTGTGCCAGGCACTGTGCGAGGCTCTCTCTGCATGAAACCATTCAATTCCCATGAAAAGAGGTTATTATCTCCATTTTATTGACAAAGAAACTGAGGCTCAGAGAAATTAAATTGGGGAGGGGTAGTGTTAAAACATAATATTGTGGCTAAAAATGGAAGACATGAAGTCAGGGCAAGGTGTGCCCACTCACCCCTCTTCTCTAAGCCTCAGTTTCCCCGGGGACAGTGGCAGTGCTCATAGGAGGGATGGGAGGTTTGAGATAACACAGGCAAAGTGTTCAGAGGCCTAGCACGCTCAAAAGTCATTACCACCCAACACCCAAGGTAAGTACCAAGCACCTAGGAGGGAGCTGCAGCGGGTCCCCCACTCCTTGCTCAACTGATGGCTGCTCTGACTTCCTCTCGGTGGGTGTAAGAAGGATTCACTGACACAGGTGGGGAGCTCGATTTCCTGGGAGATGATGCCGCCCATCCCGTCCTGTCCCAGACCAAGCCTTGGTGAACCAAAGTGAGCCTAGGCCTGTACCAGGCTGTCCTCAGGGACCTTAGGGAACTCCCAAGGAGACCAGGTGTCCACAGACCATGAGAGGACATGGCAAAGGAGCGTGGCCAGGGGCCAATGGCAGGAATCTCAGAGCAGCAGGATCAGTCAGGGAGGGCTTTCTGTAGTCTTGGGGAAGGAACCAGGCCTTTAAAAGGCATAGCAAGGAGAGAGGACTGCAGGGGCCAAAGTACAGAAATGGGATGGAGTCTGAGGACCCTGCCCAGCTATGGGCGCCAGCCTGGCAGAGAGGATGCGGTGGCCACTCCCACTCCCTTAGACCCCGCTAGGCCTCCAGGCAGGACTCAGTCAGTAAAGTAGAGCCCCTGTTCACCTCCTCTAGAACATGTGGGCATTAGTGTCCAGTGTGGTGACCAGGGGTGCAGTCCTGCCTCGGCTTTGGCTACTTCCTAGTTTAGAGTACGTTTGCCCAACTTGGTAGCAACATCAGTTCCTGACAGCATTGTAGAACTTAAGGACTAGAGCACAGAGAGAGGGGGTCAGGGACAGAGGTTTACATCTGCTGGTAGGACAGAGGAACTGGGGTGTTCATCCCACCCCTCAATTCTCTAACTCTTAAGAAGGAGGGAATGGGCTCCAGGTGTCCCTTTATATTACAGCTGTACCTTCCAGTGGGAAGTTCTGCCCAGGGAATACAGAGCTGCCCTCCCTTGTGACCAACCTACCCCTTGCAGTCCCCAGCAGTGACAATGAGCTATTGCTTCCTGAACAGGGTGGGGCTGAATAAGCGGTCTCCATCCCTCTCCTGCCCTAGGGTGACCAGCATGCGCTCAGGGCTTGGTCTGGGCTAGGATTAGGGGCAGCTTGTAAGGGGTTTGGGACTTTCTTTATACTTAAGAAGAAGCATCCCCAAATCTGGAGCTTGCTTCCTGGATACCTGGTTGCCTCCTTCCCATTTAGGCTGTTGTCTGTGACTCTCCAATCCCTGGAATGCAAGGGGAGGACTCTGCCGCCCTGTGCAGAGGCCGAGACAACTTGGGTTCCCTGGTCTCAGCATAGATAGTGCAGGATCCACTTGTGTGTGGGGAGGCTACAGTCCCACCTCCTGGCACAAGTCAGTGGAAGGGCTGGAGGCTGGACACCAGCCATAGGCAGACACTATCCTGCGTAGTTTTTGTGATAACAGACGTGTGGGCAGGACTATAGAATTGATGGCCCACCAGCCCTGTCTCCCCTCCAAGATAACAGTGTTGGAGCCTGGTCTCTTTGTCCTTCTGTCTCTGGTGAGGCAGTCAGAAGGGCCTCTGAGAGCCCTGCCAGAACGGGCTGTCTGTTCAGGAAAGTAAGAGCAGGAACTCCAGGTCTTGCCATCAGAAACACATAGGACAACTGGGAGGATGAGCTTTAATGCAGAGGATGGAGAATCAAGTGCCGGTAACTTCTGTCTGCCCAGGCAGTCCTCCCTAACTAGACCCTGAGATGAGTACCAGCCCACAGCCTGGCTTCTCATGGGCAGGGACCAGTATTCCGATGCTACACAGGCCTTAGTGTCCAGAATCTAAGGGCCATAGGGCAGTAGAACCTTTGTGACATGGATTTTCAGATTATTAGCATCATGTAATTTCAGAATATCATACTCGAGGTATAATCCTGGGACTTAAACAATCTTAGGGCAATACCCACTTACCCATCCCCAATGCCAGCCAGATAAGAAAGGCCGCGCTCAATCACACGCTTCACAGCCATTCTTGGAGCTGAGTTGACTTCTGTGGTCCTGATGGTGGGTACGAGGGTGGAGAGATTTTGAAGACCTACGTCAGAGGAGAAGGGAGGGTGACTTCCAAGGGCAGAGGGCCAGGGCCCAGCTCTGGCAGCTGCCTGGGTGTCTGGAGTGGGTCAGAGCAGGATAAAATTCAAAACCTATTTCCCATAATTAAATGGGCCCCCTCTCCTTGCCCTCCAACGGCTGTACATTTCAAGACATCATCTTGGAGGCCCGCTATGGCTCCCAGCACCGCAAACAGCGTCGCAGTCGTACAGCATTCACGGCCCAGCAACTCGAGGCGCTGGAAAAGACCTTCCAGAAGACTCACTATCCAGATGTGGTGATGCGTGAGAGGCTGGCCATGTGCACCAACCTGCCTGAGGCCCGGGTGCAGGTAGGGCCCAGCTCCCCTGACTAGACCTTGCAGACAAGCACCAGCCCATCCGTCTGGCTCCCCACTGTCTAGGAGCCAGCATTTGCTTGGTCCCTGCCAAGGTGCAGCTGCTCCCTCCCCCAGTGCCTTCAGTGATAGGTGGGGTATTTTGGGAAGGATGGAGGGGGTGGGTTCCCTAGAGGTGCGGGGGCAACGTTATCACCTCCATCCTCCCCCAGAGCAGCTTGCTCTACAACAACACTGCTTCTTTTCTCCCCACCTCTGACTGCTCCTCTCCCTGTCCCCAGGTGTGGTTCAAGAACCGCAGGGCCAAGTTCCGGAAGAAGCAGCGCAGCCTGCAGAAAGAACAGCTCCAGAAGCAGAAGGAGGCCGAGGGCTCCCATGGGGAAGGCAAGACGGAGGCCCCAACCCCAGACACCCAGCTGGAGGCAGACCAGCCCTCTAGCCTGCCCAGCAGTGACCCCCCTGCCGAGCTCCACCTGAGCCTATCTGAGCAGTCGGCCAGTGAATCGGCCCCGGAGGATCAGCCGGACCGTGAGGAGGACCCCCGGGCTGGGGCTGAGGATCCCAAAGCAGAGAAGAGCCCTGGGGCTGAGAGCAAGGGGCTGGGCTGCAAGAGGGGCAGCCCCAAGGCAGGTGAGGCTTGGGAGGCGCTGCGGTGTGCTGGGGCCCCAGCTCAGGCACAGTAGCCAGGTCCAGCCTGACAGGGGCTTGGGTGTGTGACATGGGTCAGAGCAGGGGATAGTTAACAGCTGGCACTCAGGGGCATGACCAGTGAAAAATGACTGGCCAGCCTGTGCCAAGTGCTCACCTTCTAGATGCTGAGACCATGGGAAGGTCTGGAGGGTCCTGGGGAGGGGCTGGGAGTCAGGGAGGAGCACTCATAGAGCTCAGGGCAAAAATTATTTATCAACCACCAAAATATTCTAATATTTTAACAACCAGTATAAATGTACCAGTATATACTGGGTGAATACCATTATCAGTATCAGGGTTCCTGCATGCAGCAAAAACTTCTACTCCCCCTTTTTTAAGGCTTGGGCCTGTGTTCTTTCAGCGCAGGGGTCTGGTTCCTTAGGGCCCCTTGTGGAAGGGGCACCTGCTGATAGGGTCTAGAGGATGGACCTTTTCAGTGCTGGGTTCCCCCCTTCCCATCTTGTTCTTCAAGATCTGTCCTGGGCTGGCTCACCCCACTCCTATCTGTTTTATTTTTTGTTGTTGTTCTTTTGGTACTGGGGATTGAACCCAGGGGCATTCTACCTCCGAGCTATACCACCAGCCCTATTTTATTTTTTATTTTGAAACAGGGTTTCACTAAATTGCTGAGGGTCTCACTAAATTGCTGAGATGGGCCTCAAATCTGTGATCCTGCTGTCTCAGCCTCCTAAGTACTGGGATTATAGGTGTGTGCTACCACACCTGGCTCTTAATCTATTTTATGAAGGACAGAGCTCTGGCATAAAGCATATATCAGACACAAACCACAAGCTCAGGCAGGGAGGGGATAGCGACTGTGAGCTGAGAGCTGGAGGGAGGGGATGAGAGCTGTGGACAGAACGGGGAGCAGAGGGGACAGTCCTTGAAAAGAGAAAGGGGCTCCCCAAGGACTCAGACATGGGGGCCTGAGCATTCTGAGTGACACTTCAGGGGATGCCCTGGCTGAGATGGGATGGATATGGCTTCAGCCAAAGCCTATCATGTCTACAGAGCCAAGGGGATGGGAAGCTGAGGGATCCTCTCCTGGCAGGCCAGTCCCCTTGTCCTGAGTCCTTGGTTCTTGGTTCTCTGCTTGCAGATTCCCCGGGCAGCCTGGCCATAGCTCCTGCAGCCCCGGGAGGCGGCCTCCTGGGCCCCTCCCACTCATACTCCTCTTCCCCGCTGAGCCTCTTCCGGCTGCAGGAGCAGTTTCGCCAGCACATGGCAGCCACCAACAACCTGGTGCACTACTCATCCTTTGAAGTGGGGGGCCCGGCCCCTGCGGCGGCTGCCGCTGCCGCTGCCGCTGTGCCCTACCTGGGCGTCAACATGGCCCCGCTGGGTTCACTGCACTGCCAGTCCTACTACCAGTCCCTGTCAGCAGCAGCTGCTGCCCACCAGGGTGTGTGGGGCTCCCCACTGCTGCCCGCGCCCCCCACAGGCCTGGCACCTGCCTCAGCCGCCCTGAACAGTAAAACCACGAGCATCGAGAACCTGCGGCTCCGGGCCAAGCAGCACGCGGCCTCCCTGGGACTCGACACGCTGCCCAACTGACTGTCTGGCCTCCAAGCCAGCCAGGGGTCTTGGGTGCCCCCCTCCCAGCCCCAAGGTTATCCCCAGAAGGCTCTTAAAGAGTTGATTTTGGGAGCCCGGGAATCCTGGGGCCTGGAGTCCTCTCCCTGTCTCCCCTCCTCCGTGCCCCAGCCCCAGGTGAAGGCTGCACACCCTCCGCATGGCCCTGCTTGGACCCCTCCTCCCTGGGGCGAGTGGGGAGGAGCAGAGCTGGCTAGATCCCCTCCTCAGCTTTGCCTCCTCCCTCCCTCCCTCCCCTTCTGTCCCCTAGTAAGTTGGTGTGTGGAATGTGAAATATAAATATAAATATATAAAGCTATATTTTCAGGCACTGCCTGCCCCAGGTCCCCCGTACCACCCCATCTCTTCTCCACTGCCACCCTTGCTCCAACTGCAGCTTCCGCCCTCGCTCCAGCCTTCCACCCTGTCTCTCCTATCCTTGGAACCTCCTGCGACCTTTGTCCTGGTCCCTGCCCACCCCATCTCTCTCACCTACTTCTTCCTTCGTGCTGGCTGTGTTGGTGTCATCAGTTCCCAAGCTGTTTTATTGGGGGTTGTGGTCTCTTTAGAGGTTTTAGTCATATTGCTTCTTGTTTTCCTTCTTCTCTTCTCCTTCCCGCTTCTTCCCTGCCTCCCTGTCTCTATCCCCCACCTGAAGCCTCTCTAGGCAGTTATTCCTTTCCATGCCCCAACAGGCAAGAGGCCCTCGTTGGAGACCCTGGAGTGGCAGGCAGGAGGTGACCCTAGCCCCACAGCCCCTCCCCAGGCCTGACCTCTGGAAGGGGACATGAGCCACTTCCTCTGCTCTCTTCTCAGCTTGGAGGTCCCGGCTCCCAGATGCAGGAGGAGGGTGGAGGCAGTGTGGGGCTGGGCAGCAGTAGAATAGCCAGCAGCACTGCCTGTGCATCCTCCAAGGCCAGAGGCCTGGTGCCAGTGTCCACCCAGGACTGATCTGGGCTCCAGAGTTCTCTTTGGCAAGACTTCCCTGGTTGGAAGAAGGCAGAGGAGAGGGGCGCTCTCAGAGAAAAGGGGGCTTGTACTCCTCCCCCACAATCCCAGCCTCCAGTCAGCAGTTTCTGTCCCTTCCGGGTGCATCTGAGCCAGGAGTGAAGTTGACCTCGAGCTCCTGGTCACAGTGCATGCAAACCACACAGCAACGCATGGGCTCAGGCTTCTGTTGCCTCCCTGTCCCAGAGCCACCTGTGGAGATGGGGCTGTGTCCAGCTAGTCACTGGCATGGAAGTGTGTATGGCCTGTTTATGGCCAGGCCACCCAGCTCAGCTGACGTCCTTTCATGGCAGTGTGACCTTAGGCAAGTCCAGAGCCTCTCTGGGACCATTTTCCTGTCTGAGTTAGATGGGCTGTAAGATCCTGTCCGGCTCCAACATTCTGCTTTCTGTACTCACAACCTTGCAGAAGTTTCTAGTTAAATTTTTGTTGTTGTTTTGTGGACTGGGGATTGAACCCAGAGGCACTCTACCTCTAAGCTATACCCCCAACCCTTTTTATTTTTTGCTTTGAAACAGGGTCTTGCTAGGTTGCTGAGCATTCCCCTAAATTACTGAGGTTGGACTTGAACCTGTGATCCTCCTGTCCCAGCCTCCCAAGTACTGGGATTACAGGTGTGTGCCACCATACCCAGCTAGTTAAATTTAATAACAACTACAACAAAAAAAGCTCTCAGAAGCACATGTATGAATTAGAAAATTACTGTTGCCTTGCTGTGGAGCAATGAGTATGATATGTATGAGCTTCTCTGTGGACACTGCCTCTGTTTTCCAGTCAGTGTAATGGTTCCCTTCTAGTTCAGACAATCTGGATTTGATCCTGCTTTGCTTTTTGAGGTCCAGTGCCAGCCTCTGGGATCACCCATTTCTGTGACCATGGGCAGGGGGACAGGGATGGCTTAGACAGACTCCTGGTCACGATCCCTAACCCTTTTTGGCTCACCACTGAGCCCTCCACCCCCAGCTTAGAGAAGTTGAAAACCGGGGTCAAGATTCCCAGGCGTTCTCCCTTCCCGGAGGTGCCCTGGTAGGACTGGCTTGCAGAGCAGTCCATGCCTATCATCCTCCGAGGTCAGTCTTTGGACAGGAAAAAGTGAGGAGGATGGTCACCTGGGCCCAGAAAACCATTTGAACAAAGCAGGAGAGGTGAAACTCAGTGAGCCATGAGGTGCGGGTGTTGTGACAGGTGGGGCTGAGGGGCAAGCACCAAGGCAGGCAGTTGAGGGTTTCTGAGCAGGGGGTGTCTTGCTGGGATCTCGAATTTGGAACGTGATTCCAAATGCATGGGAGCATCAGAGCGGGAGAGACCTAGGCAGGTGGAAGGTTGGCAAAGACTCAGAGAGACAGGGGTTTTTGGTTTGGGTCAGGTTCTATGCCTGTGGCCCATTGATTGTCCCCTGAGACCAGCTCCAGGAAGTTCTGTTTTTTTTTTGTTTTGTTTTGTTTTTTTGTTTGCGGTACCGGGGATTGAACCCAGGGGCATTCTACCTCCGGGCTATACCCCCAGCCCCATTTTTTATTCTTTATTTTGAGACAGGGTCTCACTAAGTTGTGGAGGGCCTTATTAAGTAGCTGAGGCTGGCCGAGAACCTGCAATCCTCCTGTCTCAGCCTCCCAAGTACTGGGATTACATGCGTGCACTACCATGCCCAGCTTAGGAAGTTCTGTTTCTGAAACAAAAATTATTTCATCTGGATCAAGCATGAGGGCTGAAGCTTTTTGTCTGTACCTGGGTACAAGTGACTGTCAGTGTGCCTTGGAATCCAGCAGCCCTATAGACATCACCACCTCCTCTGGGAAGCCTCTCCCAACCTCCTAAGGTGCAAGTCCACCTGGACTCATGTTCTGTCATGGCAGGAGCTAGGCCTTCACACTGGTCTTTGTCAACACTTCTCCCACTCAGTTGACCCCAAACCACAAGCCCAGAAAAGGCAGGGAAGGTAACATGCTGTCTGTGCCCTTGAGGGACCTGCAGTTGGTTTAGGGCACCAGCCTAGGGTACTGAAAGCAGCTGGGGAGCAAGAGGAGGTGTCCTGGGAGGAGGTCAACCTCTATGTCTTTGAGGAGTCAGAGGGCACAAGCTTGGGTCCACCCCCCAACACTGACAGTGGAGCCTGTCCCAAGCCTGTGGTGCCACTCTGCAGTCCCAGGCTCAAGCCACCCCACCCCAGCCTCAGGCTCAAGCCCTGACTCTCCCTTCCAGGGCAGCCCATGCCTCTCTGCTCCCTCCTATTTGAGGTCTCCCTTCCCTGCTTCCTCACTTCCCCGGAGCTAGCTAGTCCTGGGTCCCCGCCTCAACCCTGAGGCTGGCTGACTGTACAGACTGCTTTTCAAACCAGCTATTTTGTGACCATTTGTGCTTAGAGGTTGTGCTGGCCTGTGGCAAAAACACTGTGTGCTGTATTTATTTATTCTGTTAGTTGAAGAAACAAGACTCGGACCACCCTCTTCCCCCACCCTGCCCCCTGCGTAGTGCAGCATGACGCTCTGTCCGTGTATCTGTCCGTCTGTTGGTCTTACTTCCTGTGACGTTGTGATCTGTTCTTTGTCCTACTTGGCTAATAAAAAGAGAACCTGGCAGCACAGCCCTTGATCCATGTTCATTCCCAGAGTTCCTTACAGTGGGTGGCAGGCGTCCTGAGGTTTGTCCAGTCAGTGCCTCACCACTGCCACTGTGATTGGCCACTCCCGTGCCAGCCTTGCAGTCCTCTCCATGGTCCTTACCCATCTGCAGCTGGTGTGCCACTCCGGAGGGTCACAGGGGAGCTGGGGGGGGGCCTCTATTTTCTCGGGACTGCTTGGGACAGGGAACACCCAGCACAGGGACACTTGGGTATATTCAGGTTAATCGGGGCGGGATGGGTCTGCAGGATGGAGAGAGGAAGGAGATTCTGTGGAAAATCAGAAGCAAGCCAGGGCCAAAGGGGAAAGCACATTTGGATCTAAAGCCAGAGCTGTTCTCCAGCGGAATGGGCGGCCTTCAGAGGGAGCAAGCACTTTGTCCTCAGGTAAGCAAGCAGGGAATGGAGGAGGGGTTGCTGCAGTGGCGCGGTGTATGTGTGTATGTGTTGTTGGAAGTCTATGTGAAGGTCTGAGAACCTGTGCCATGAACTCCCAAGTACCCGCTGGTGTTTGTGTGTGTGCACGTGTACGAGAACAGAGAGAGACTGTGAGACTGTATAGTAATATAGGTGATAACTACTGAAAGAGCACACAACTCAGGTTCTTGCTGTGAAATCTTGGTTCCTTCCACTGAATTTCAAGAAAAAGGGCCAGAGATCTCCACCACCCAGCCCTCCTTGTCTTGGCCCCACCTTTCTCCCCTGAGTTCCAGGGGCCCCAAGTGGCTTGGGGGGTTGAGTACCCCCTCTGGATGAGACCTTCCTGGTGGAAGAACCCCAGCAGGCCTGAATAGTAGGTGAGGAGCTGTCTGTTGTGCTTCTCAGGGGCGGGCCCTGACCTCCTTTCCCAGGTCGCTGTGACCCCCAGGAGAGCATTCCTCTGTGGTTGAGGATTAGGGCGGGCAGCATCCCCCTTCACCTGCCTCCCCGCCTCCCTGGGAGGGGCTGACAGATCAAATGTCTGCCCCAAATCTCCACCCCCCCAACCATCCTGTCTCCTACATACCTCAGCCTGGAGGGAAACACCTTCCCTGGCATGGAGAATAACCTGATAACACTGCAATTCAAAGCACTCCCCCAGCATTGACTGAGTAACTGCTGCATGCCTGGTACTCTGCAGGGCTCTGGGGCACAGAAAAAAGTAAGAAAAAATATGCCCTGACAATTACAATAGCGGGTGATTGGGGGTTCAAAAGATAGGGAACTAGCTGGGCATGGTGGGTCATGCCTGTAATCTCAGTACTTGGGAGGCTGAGACAGGAGGATTGCAGGTTCAAGGAAAGCCTCAGCAATGTAGTGAGGCTTTCAATGTAGTGAGGGTCTCTTAGCTTTGAGACCCTGTTTCAAAAAAAAAAAAAGGTCTGGAGCCTGGAGGTGTAGCTCGGAGGTAAAATGTCCCTGAGTTCAAAC
>PVJS01014220.1:0-40714 GCA_004027185.1 Glis glis
ACACACACACACACACACACACACATATATACACATATACACTCACACACACACATATATACACATATATACACACACACATATACACACATACATATATACACACACACACACACACATACACACACAGACACACACATATATACACACACACATATATATACACACACACATATACATACAGCATTTGTTATAGTCAGATATAAAAGTCCCCTAGAGAGCTCACTTTTTTCTTTTTGTGGTACTTGGGATTGAACCTGGGGTGTTCTACCTCCAAGCTCCACCCCCAGCCCTATTTTTTGTTCTTTATTTTGAAACAGGGTCTCACTAAGTTGCAGAGGCCTCACTAAGTAGCTGAGGCTAGCCACGAACCCAGATCCTCCGGTCTCAGCCTCCCAAGTACTGGGATTACAAGCGTGTGCCACCACGCCCGGCTGAGAGCTCACTTATTAATGTCTGGAGCTGATGTAATTGAATCATGAGGGTTGTAATCCCAGCAGTGGATAAATCCATTGTAATGGATTTCCCTGGGCGGCACCCCATAGGCTGTCAGGGTGTGGTTGGAGGAGGTGGTCCCTGGGGGTGCTGCCTTGGAGATTATATATGGTTCCTCCTCCCTCTGCTCACTCTGTCTCACTTCCGGCCTCTGTGATGTGAGGAGCACAGCCCGTGTGCTCTCCCTCCACTTCCCGCCGCCATGTCCTGAAATCTTCGGTCCCCAGCCTCATGTGGACTGAGCCTGGAACCGTAAGAAAATAAATCTTCTTTCCTCTAAGTTATGTGGTCAGATATTTAGATTATAGCTGCAAGAATGCTGATGATTATAGCACTGTATGATGTAGGACGTGACTTGAGTGTTATAGATATTAGCAATTAAGATTGGAATAAAAGAACCTGTGATTTTCCAGCTCTGGCTTCCAAGTGATCCACGAGTACTCAGTGAATTGCAACCGATGAAAATGATGTGGCTTGTGAGTTTATTGTTATTCAATAAATTCTGACATTGTGGAAAGATACAAATGTGTCTGGTTGGTGTTAATGACATACCTTGCTCATGACAGGTGCTTTAAGTATTTCTTAGTGATTTGTAAATATTCTTTATATATTATGGCTATAACAAAGTATAAAGTTCTGTGATCATCCAGCCTAGAGAGGTTGAGATGTTAGAGATAAAGAAAGTATCTACCTCTGTATTAGAATTTTCTACCCCAGTAGTTGGGAGGCTGAGACAGGAGGATCACAAGTTCAAGATTAGCCTTAGCAACTTAGCAAAACCCTCAGCAACATCATGAGACCCTGTTTCAAAACAAAAATAAAAAATGGGCTGGGGATGTAGCTCAGAGGTAGAATGTCTCTGGGTTCAATTCCCAGTCCCACAATATATAAATAATAAATAAATAAATAAATAGAATTTTCTATACTATTGTTTTAACTTTCCTCTGAGAAGATAACTTTTTGGCATATTGAGAATTCAGAGGATGACTGTTTACTGAGTAGCAAGATTTAGTCAGAAAGTAGTTAGATTTATTAAACAAGCAGGTAAATCAATGGCACCTGGGCCTCTGAATGGGCCTTGAAATCAATCAATGAACCGAGAGCGCCGGATTATGATGTAGAGTTCTGTAGGGGCCAAGGCTGTATTTGGGGGGCTGGCTCTGTTCAGGCAGAGAGGACTTGGGGGTTAGGAAGCAGAGCACTAAGGTCTGAGCCTCAGTCACATGTTGAATGCTTCTGCCTTAAAGGATGCTTATCCCAAGAAAGACGGTCCCCTGCCTACACAATTCTCAATACGCAGTGGTGTGTTGGGGCTGGCTCCACTTACTTAATAGAGCTGATTTAACATTATCAGGAACTTTGTGAGCTGATACAGCCATTATTTAACATTAAATTATGCAAGCTTACAACTCAACAAATTCTATGAAGAACAAAGAGGGCTGGGATTGTCGGGTGCACTGATACACGCCTGTAATCCCAGAGGCTGGGACAGGAGGATCGGAGGTGCAAGGCCATCCTTGGCAACTTAGCAAGAGCATTTCAAAAATAAAAAAAATACATATCAAAAAAGAGCTAGGGGTGCAGCTCAGTGGTAGGGCACTCGCCTAGCATGCCTGAGGCCCTGGGTTCCATCCCCAGCACTACAAGAAAAAGAAAGGAAGGAAGGAAGGAAGGAAGGAAGGAAGGAAGGAAGGAAGGAAGGAAAGAAAAGAATAAAGGTAACAAATATCCCAGAGTCATCGCTTCCTAATTATTTTCCTCTGTCTCATCATTACCTAGGATCTACTGGCATCTCTCCTGTGTATTCAACGGAAACACTATCTAACGATGGCAAGTGTGCATCTCCTCCCAATCCCTTTTCATTGCTGTAACCTTGGTAACTTGTATTCAAATCCTCAAACGGAAGGCCACTAGACTGAGGTGGCTGTCGTCCCTGGGATCCTACCCGAGCACACCAAAACTTTAATCAGATTCAATTCCTGGAAGTGGCTAATTTAAAAGAAAACAAAACTTCAGCCAATCAATCATGGGTGGCCAACAAGGCACTAGTTTTATTACCTTGAACTTCCTACCAGGGTAGTACGAACCAGGCAGCTGCCTCAAATTTTAACCAATCAAATAATTCCTTCGCTCACCCTATGAAAGCTTCCCCTTCAAGCCTCAACCACGAAGTCAAACTGGTGGAGTTTGGTGCTTCTCAGTCCATGAATCTCTGTTTTCTCAAATAAACTCCTTCAAATGTTAACATGTCTCCATGTGTCTTTTTTTTTTTTTTTTGCGGTACTGGAGATTGAACCCAGGGGCATTCTACCTCCGAGCTACACCCCCCAGCCCTATTTTTTATTCTTTATTTTGGAACAGGGACTCACTAAGTTGCAGAGGGCCTCACTAAGTAGCTGAGGCTGGCTGTGAACCTGCGATCCTCCTGTCTCAGCCTCCCAAGTACTGGGATTACAAGGGTGCGCCACCACGCCCGGCTCCATGTGTCTTTTAACACTTAAAATCAGCCATGGTGGGAATATTTCCACGTGGAAATGGACAAATACTACACATAAGGGCTTGACTTACTGTTGCTTGTCTAGACTTAAAGTGATGGAGAAAATGCCTTAATCATGTAGAATTAGTGTATAGATGTGCCGTGCCTGTAGCCATTATGCTGTGAATGGCATAAAACACTAGAGGAGACGGTATTCCTGTACTTGAAAACTAGTACCCGATTCAGCAAAAGAGGGTGCTCACATCCCTGGGGAATGAAGGTCCTACACGTCGTTGCTGTTTCTCTGACAAACATGGCAGCCAATATTTATGTTGGAAAGCCCAGTGCTCATGAACTGCTACTATCCGTTGGCTAGAGATATAAGAATTTGGCAAAATTCAATGAAAGCATTCTCCGAGAATCAAGTGGGTACATCGAATTAATGATATAAATAGTATATATCTGATTGTTTGTAAACTGTATGCTATCTCTCTCTCTTGTCCTTTTTCTCTCGGCACTGGGGATACAACCCAGGGGCATTCTACCTCTGAGCTACACCTCTAGCCATGCTTTATTTTTTATTTTGAAACAGGGTCTCACTAAGTTGCTGAGGGCCTCGCTAAGTTGCTGAGGCTGGCTGCAAACCTGTGATCCTCCTGTCTCAGCATCCCAAATACTGGGATTACAGGCATGTGCCACCATGCCCGGCTTACACATCTCTTTTATCAATAAAATTTATAATAAACTTCTGTGATCTATGTCTACCTATACATAATCATGGATATAGACACAATTTCCCTCCAGAGTGCTGGTTGTTAAACAGCACACAGGACAATATGGCCCAGGGGTGTGAAAAAGGGGATGTGATGGGATACCTCAGATAATACCCAAATGAACAGGCTTCTTAATGACCAAGAAACAGTACTGAATTCGACTGCAACTTGTAAACAGGGTAGGCAAGGGGCATACACTGTGACCACAGGCCCACCGCATTCAGAACACAGCACACCATTCAGCAATGTATTTTCTTTTGCAATATCAAGGCAGGGTTGAGAGCTGTCACAGAGGCCAGAAAACATGATATATTTATTATCTGGCCCTTTACCCAAAAAGTTCGCCAACCCACGGGATAGAGAGACGTGTTAAAAGCCATCTGTGGATTACTTGAGTTTGTCCAAACATTTGTACAAATATTTTTCTAATTCGAATATTATTTTTTTTTGCCAAACAGAAGTTTCTAATTTTATGTGCATTCATCTATCAGGATATCTCCTTTCCAAACGGTTAGCCAGTTGTCAATAGCTCTTACTCAACACTTCATTCTTTCCCCACCAATTTGAAGGGATAGACAGTTGGGCTCCGAATCCATGGATTCTGACTTCAGATAAAACCAACTTCAGATAAAAAATATTTGAAAACCATATAGAATCCAGTGTAACAACTATTCAAGCATTTACACTGTGTTAGGTATTATGATTCATCCAGAGATGATTTAAAGTATATAAAAGAGTGTGTGTAGGTTCTGTGCAAATATTACACCATATTATATCAAGGACTTGAAGCTGGGCGTGGTGGCACACGCTTGTAATCCCAGTACTTGGGAGGCTGAGACAGGAGGATCTGGGTTTGCGTCCAGACTCAGCTACTTAGTGAGGCCTCCGCAACTTAGTGAGACCCTGTTTCAAAATAAAGAATAAAAAATAGGGCCGGGGGTGTACCCTGGAGGTAGAATGCCCCTGGGTTCAATCCCTAGTACCGCAAAAAAAAAAAAAAGGACTTGAGCCTCTAAGGATTTTGGTATCCATGGGGTGTCTTGGGACGAATCCTTCACAGATACTGAGGCGACTGTATTTAGTATCTATATGGCTTTACTTCTGGACCATTCTATTATTCTTTTGATTTCCATGTCTATTCTAGCATTTGTGTCATACCATTTTAATCATTACAGTTTAAAAATATGTTTAAATATCTGCCCTTGATGTTTTCAGAATTTCTTTAGCTATTCACTATGTTCACTCTTCCAGATAAAGCTTTATAATCAGTCCTGCAGTCAAGCTCCTCCCACCTCCTTAGTTTCATTGTGATATTAAAGGGGATTATGCTAATAAAAGAGATTTGTAAAGAATGGATATCTGAACAATATTGAATCCTCCCACCCAGGAACACAGTATGTAGTAAAACCCTTTAACAATCAATAGGCATCTATTCCAAGTACTTATTGTGTGTTGTGTGTGTGTGTGTGTGTGTGTGTGTGTGTGTGTGGCACTAGGGATAGAACCCAGGGGCATTTTACCTCTGAACTACACCCCCCAGTCCTATTTTATTTTTTTATTTTGAAACGGTCTCACTAAGTTGCGGAGGGCCTCTTGTTGCGATCCTCTTGTCTCAGCCTCCCAAGTACTGGGATTACAAGTGTGCGCCACCATGACCTGCTGCTTGTTGTGTTTCAAATGTTCTAGTGGGGTAAAAAGATAAGAAATGTGCCCCCCTGGCCAAGTTCTCAGAAAACTCCTGCATCTCCTGGACCTCTTTTTTTTTTTTTTTTGCGGTACCAGGGATGGAACCCAGGGGGGTTCTACCTCCGAGCTACACCCCCAGCCGTATTTTTTATACTTTATTTTGAAACCGGGTCTCATGAAGTTGTGGAGGGCCTCACTAAGTAGCTGAGGCTGGCCGTGAACCTGGATCCTTCAGTCTCCGCCTCCCAAGTACTGGGATTACAAGTGTGCGCCACCACGCCCATCTCCTGAACCTCTTTATAGAGGAGGCAGCAGCCCAGGAGAGACGCTTCCCAGGACAAGGTATCTGTTAGTTATCAACATTTCACTTGACTTTTGTCTTCTAAGGACAACATGTGAAATAAAAAATCCAACCAAAGATATCCTAAAAGTCAGACACGTGAAAACCATTAGCCACAAGGTTTTACAAGGGTAAAAAGAATAAGTCAACTAAGGGCTACTTGTGCCCCGTGGCTGGGCCTGGGAGAATGCACCGTGCTGAGTTGGGTCAAGGGTGGCCATGGGGTGAGAAGAGAGCCCTTGAGCCCAGGTTCTGCCCCTCACACAGGGGTGAGTTCAGCAGGCTCGTGTGTACAGCTTGGACTCAGTTTTCTTTTCCACACTCCCAGTAAGATGCAGAGAGGAGTCATGTTAGTCATGATGCTAAGCGCCTCACAGGCACCCATTCATTTACTCCTTCCTACAGCCTGTGCAGAGGACGGACCCGAGGAGCAGAGCATGGAAGGGACCTGTCCAGGGCCACAGCTGGAGAGACGGAAATGGATCTGATGAGCAGGATGCCCAGAGCTCAACCCGTGCACCGTGCTGGGTCTTTAAAATCAAGCAAAAAAAAAATTTTTTTTTTTTTTGCGGTACCGGGGATTGAACCCAGGGGCATTTTACCTCCAAGCTACACCCCCAGCCTTATTTTTTAGACTTTATTTTGAAACTGGGTCTCACTAAGTTGCAGAGGGCCTCACTAAGTAGCTGAGGCTGGCCGCGAACCCGGATCCTCTGGTCTCAGCCTCCCAAGTACTGGGATTACAAGCGTGCGCCACCACGCCCGGCCTCAAGCAAAATTTTTTAAAAAGCAAGATAGAGATGGTGAATAAAGACCTCATTAACATACATACTCAGTGCAGAACAAAAATTAAAACCTGTGTATTAAAAAAAAACAAGGAAATGTACACACCCTCATCTATATACACACCACATACACACAGATACAGACATGGCCACAAGCACACTACATACACATACATAATACCCACATACACATGTGCATATATATATACACACACATACATACCCACCCACTCTACACATATACCATACATGCATGCAAACACAGATACACACATACCCACGTGCATACACACATGCATATATATAATACCCCCCCATGCGCTTACACCTATACGCACACATATACACCTACTCCCATGTACCACATACACACACTCAAGTTTGGTACCCTGCTTTATTTATAGATACATCTCAGAATGACTGCGGATAAAAAAAATCAAATATAGAAAAAAGAAACTAGTTCTCTATGGTACATGGAACACTTTTTTCTCACACATGCAGAGAAATGAAGCATCTTTTTTCTAGCAACTAAACATAAAGCAACTCATCTTTATATATTTAGTTGGCCAATCTCAAGCTCTCTGATAGTTTTCTTTGGAAGAAACTTTCCTCACATATATGTGTATATATATGTGAGAAATGTTTCTCATATATATAAAATATATAAATAAATTTTATATATAATTTATATATAAAAATGTAGACATATACATATATTTTTAAACAGACTTCTCATCATGGAAATTCTCAAACACAAAATAGAGGATATAATATGAAGCAAACCCATGTCCCCATCACCAGGTCCCAACCACCACCTACATTTTGCCAATCTTGCCCTGCCCGTCCCCACCCGCTCTTCCACTCCATACTCTGCGGCATATTTTAAAGCAAATCCTGGACATGCTAGTAACACTTCACTTGTAAATACTATGGTATGCATCGCCAGCAATAAGAACTTTTAAAATAAGCCTTAATTTCTTATTATCATCTATGACTATTTAAGACCCCCCATTCTACACATTTTTAACAATGAGATCAAATAAGAACAGCGTATTGGAGAACACATAAGAATAATTATCATCCTAATCCCTCTTGATCTTTTGACAAATTTGGCTTCTCCCCTGGGAGTAGTCTTCCAGTCCATGTTCATGGACTGGAAGACTTCATATTGTTAAGATGACAGTATTCCCTAAATCAATTCGATCTCCATCAACATTCCAACTACACTTTTCTTTTTTAAGTAAGAAATTTCCAAGCTTAATCTAAAATTCACATGGATTTGCAAGGGACTCAGAATAGCCAAAATAATTTTGAAAAAGAAGAACAAGGTTAAAGAACTAACACTTTCTGATTTTGAAATTTCCTACAAAGTACATTAATCAAAATAATGTGTTGCTGTCATAAGGGTAGACATGTAGAACAAAGGAAGAGAACTGAGAGTCTAGAAATAAATCCCTGTACCTACAGTCAATTGATTTTGACAAAGGTACCAAGTTCATACAATGGGGGAAAGAATAGTCTTTTCAACAAATAGTGCTTGGAGAACTAGATAGTCTCGTGCAAAAGGATTAATTTGGACACTTACCTTATGCAATATACAAAAATTAATTCAAAATGGATCAAAGACCTAAATGTAAATGCTAAAACTATGAACCTATTAAAAAGAGACACAGAAGTAATCTTTGTGACCTTGGGTTAAGCCAGGTTTCTTAAACATGATACCAAATTCACAAACAACAACAACAACAACAAAAATAAGTTGGACTTCATCAAAATTTAAAACTTTTGTGCATCAAAGAACACCACTACCCAAGTGAAAAGACAACTGACAGAATTGGGAAAATATTTGCAAGTCATTTATCTGATAAAAAAAACTCTTACAACTCAACAACAAAGTCAAATAACCCAATTTTAAAAACTGGCAAAGGACTTAAATAAATATCTTTCCAAAGAAGATAAGCAAACGAGCAACAAGAACATGAAAAGATGCTCAACATCATTAGTCATCGGGGAAATGCAGATCAAAACCACAGATACCACTTCACACCCATTAGAATGGTTATAAAAAAGTAAATAACAAATGCTAGGGAGGATGTGGAGTAGCTGGACCTCTCCTACATTACTGGCGGAATATAAAATGGTGTAGCCAACGTGGCAAATAGTCTGGCTGTTCCTCAAAAAAATTAAACATAGGGCTGGGGATGGAGCTCAGCGTTAGAACACTTAGCATGTATGAAGTCCTGGATTCAATCCCCATCACCAACCACCCCACACACATATGCACACACAAAATGTTAAACATAGAGTTACCATGTGTCACAGCAATTCCACTCCTAGGTATATAACTGGGAGAAATGAAAACACATGTCCACACAAACACTTGTACATGAATGTTCATACAAGCAATATTCACAGTAACAAAAGGTGGAAATAACCTGGATGTTCATCAATGGGTGAATGGTAAACAATGAAGGGACCATCTATACAATGAAATATTGTTTGGCCATAAAAGTAACACAGTTCCTGTGCATTCTACACAACAGACAATCCTCGGAACGTACTGAGTAAAAGAAGCCAGATGCAAAAGGCCACACATCATGCAATTCCATTTATATTAAATGTCCACAATAGACAAATTCACAGAGACAGAAAGGACACGAGGGACTTCCAGGGGCTGGGAGGGGAGCAGGGAATGGCGAAGGATGTCTGAATAGGTATGGGGTTTCACTTTGGGGGCATGAAAATGTTCTGGAATCAGATAGCAGCGATGGCTGTATAACATTGCAAACGTACTACAAGCTACCGAACTGTGCACTTAAAAATGATTAAGATGGTGAATGCTATGTTATATAACTTTACCTCCATAAAACAAAGAATTACCAGAGATGCTGTAGTTGAATAGAGACCTAGAGTCAAAAGGGTTGAAATATAAAAGTTGTCATGCACAGCCACTGACCTTGTTTCTCCGGGTTGCGGACCTGGGATGGCATGTCTTGGATTTCTAAGGTCCATTCCCCTTCTGCCTTTTCTCCCCAACAGTGGACGGTCATGAATTCCCAGTTTGTAAACCCTTCGTTGGAAAAATCCAGCAATCTGTAATTGAAGATATGGCGTTAGAAAAGGAAGGTCCTGATCCCGGGTGGCCCATCAGAGGGACCAGCTGAGGAAGGCTCTGTCCTGGCAGGAGGAATGATTCCTCAGGAGCCTGCACAGTCCAGCAGAAGCACACCCCCAGGACAGGGGGTAGAAGAGGAAAGGCAGAGGGTGTGGGTCTCAAATGTTGACTGTTTTCAAACTCTCAGAGCTGAGTTTCACCTCCGTTACATACTGGGCTTCCCTAATGTTCAGAGAGGCAGGCAGGCTGACCCTCGCATACCCAATAAAAGATGGGGACTGGCTCTGCATGGTCTCCTCCCTCCCATCCTAATTTACAGACAAGAGACCCCAGGGTACTTGTTGGCTACAGGTCCATCCACCTGTAACCAGCTGAGCTGGAACTCTGTGGAGACATGGTGGCGTCCTGATTCCTCTGTCCGTGTTCTTTCCACCACTAGCAGATGCCTACAAGGTCACCACCCAACGTCCTCATGCCGCCATTTTCCCACGCAGCTGTTTGCTCCCTCCCCACCCCAGGATCGTTCTCACCGAACCACGCCCCTAGCGCCTGGATGCACAAAGGCGGACAGAGGCCGGGTCACATGGCCCAGGGAAGCCCAAAGGGGATGGACGCCTTTTGGAACCGTGTGCTTGTGGAATGAATGACACGTCTGCATTAGTCTTAGAGCCAGGTTCTTTGTGCACGGCTCTCACCAGCCAGTCCAAATGAACAACTACTCAATCCTGTAGGAAGAGCACTGCCCCTGAATCTCCAGAGCCCACCCAGCTGCAATAGTCGCATCTGGGGGAGATGACGACGACGACAGCCCTGGTTGTGTTTTAGGGGGTGGGAGGCTCTCCCAGTGAGGAGGGAGAGGAGGAGCCTCCCCGAGCCCACCCCGAGAAGCCCCCTTGCAGGTGTTAATAAGCTTCCCTTTGTCCTTCCAGACTGGAAGGTCTTCTGTGACTGTCCCCACTGTCCCCTGGGCTTTCAGCCTCTGTGTCTCATGTTCTGCTCAAGTAGAAACAGGAAACCGCTAGTTGACACCCCCCCTCCCCATCCCTAGTGTCCTCAGTCTTCCGTCTTCGAAGGAAAAATTCCAGGCTCATCTCTCTTCCTCTTTCTTCACAGTCTAATTTTCCATCTCTATTTTGGAATAAGAAAGTTTTAACGAAGGGCTCTTTACTGTTCCTCAGAAATTCAAATACGTGGGTTTCGTGTGATGTGAGATTCCATTCCCGATTTGGGGGGCTCTCTGAGCACTTGATATATACAGGCGTTGGCCAAGGGAACATTCTTTGCAGGAAAAATAGTGGTGGGAAACATCCTGCTCTTTCTGCTAAGAAACTGCCAAGGACTAGGCTAGTTTTTACACACAAGGCCAGGTGAAACCCGACACACTGGGGACAGAACAAGGACAAACTGTCTTTTAATTGCTGAGATCCTTAAGAATGTTAGTGTACTCTTCGTGAAAAAAAAAATTGGCAACCTGAAAAGGCCGCTGAATTAATATGTGAAGTAAAGTAGAAGGTAATAGATCCTAAAACCCAAATCTTGATAGAACCATGAAATCTGTTTTAGCCAAAAAACAAATCCTCAAGACTCAGGTGACTGCCAAGTGGCCTCAGGGCCATTTTGCAAAGTGCTTGATGGCACAGGTACAGCTAGCACTACCTAACAATCGGGCAACTCCAAATCAATCCCCAGGGTCCAAACACTGGGCAGGAAAACAGAGCCCGGGGGCAGGGAGGGGGACGCAGGGTGCTGGAAGGTTCTTGAAGGTCAGATGGCTGGATGGACCTAGGTGGGGCATGAGGGGCAGCCAGCCACCTGTGCTAAGCATTTTTATCTATATGATCACATTCAATTCTTGTAATATTCTTAGTGTTTACAGATGAGTGAAACGACATCTCCAGAGGCGAGGCCGGTGACCGGCTCCTGGGAACCTGGCTGGCAGCTATAGGGACTGCAAGTGTGAGCTTGAGTCTCTGAGCTCCAAGCACGTGTCTTTCTGGTCACCGCTGCCTTGCCTGCCTGCCACTTGCTGCCCTGGCCTCGCAGCCTCACTGTGGGCGCTCTGTCAACCCCGCCAGGGCCTACACAGGCACCCTGGTCTACCTCTGAGGCAGGGGCCACAGACTCGGGTGCAGATGCGGCCCAGGCCAGGTGCAGGGACCACTGAAGCTGACTGGCCCCTCGGCTTAGCTCCAGGCCAGGGTGCACAGGGAATGGACACCTAGTGTTGGAGAGCTTCCAGCTTTTCAAGAACTTTTAGATGAAATCTCTAAAATTTAAAAACAAGAACAAATCTTCAGGGAGCAAGTCAGCAGGAAGCTTCGGCTTGCTGGTTGGCAACCCCAAACGGCTCGTGCCTGTGCTGGCCCCCCACTGGCAGTGATGGAGCGCGGCCAGGCCTAGCCTCAGGAGGGGGAGAATGCTTCCACGGGGTTGTTCTTGCAGGGGAGTGGGACCTGGTAGGGGCTTAGCGTGGTGGCTAAGCTCATGGAACCCTTACAGCCAGGGCCTGGACTCAGGATCCCTTCCCATGCACTGAGGACAGAGCTGGATGGGGCACTGCCCACAGTTGGCTGTGGCTGCTGTGTGGGCTGCTGGCCCTGGAAGCGGGGCAGAGGGGTAGAGGGCTGTTACGGGTTGGATATGAAATGTGCCTCAGAAAAGCCCATGTGTTGGCAATGGAGAAATGTTCAGAGGTAAAATCACTGAATCAGGGCTCTAACCTCATTGGTAGGTAAATTCATTGGTAGACTGATAATCTGAATGGATTTACTGGGTGGTAGCTGTAGGCAAATAAGGTGTGGCTGGAGAAGGTGGGTCACTGGGGGTGTGGCCTTGGGGACTGACTACATCTGTCCCTGGTCCCTTTCTCCCTCTCTCTGCTCAGGCTACCCTGAGCAGCTGTCCTCTGCCACACCCTGCCATTGTGATATTTCTGCCTTGGAGTCCACCAACCATGGACTGATCCTCAGAAACCATGAGCCAATTAATCCTTTCATCTTCTTAGTTGTTCCTGTCAGGTATTTTGGTCCCAGCAACAAAAAGTTAACTAACACCAGGGTACGGCAAACCCCCCACCTTGGGACAGTGGCCCTGGTGGCTTTTCATTGCTGCCAAGTGTTATGTGAAGCAGGGCAATCTCTCTGTCTTACATAAGCATGGTGGACAGAAGGGGTTAAGAGAAAGGGTGACTCCTGCCTGGCCTGGTCTGAGAGCTTTGGCTCTACACCCCTTATTCCTGAATCTCTAGGGTTCCCTAAATAGCCCAGGTAAGGGCTGCAGCCCCAGCAGGTAACCCACATGAGTCACATGAGTGCCACAGGCAGGGCACACCTGTTACAGGTGCTTCCTCCTGGGCTGGGAGGCACAGTTAGCTCTGGTTTTCAAGAGAAGCTGGAAATACTGATTTGTACTTGAAACTTACAATTTCCTGCCTCTGTCTCTTAGCTAGAAAGAGACAAAAAGCTGCTCCAGTTCTCCTCTGGTCCCCCAGTTCCTGTAAATCCCTCCACTCTCATGACCTGCAAGTCGTATACACGCATCCAAGCACTTGCCCACATTTTTAAGTTTGTTGAAGACATGGTTTCATTACCCTTCCACAAACCATGCACAGGCACGAAGCCTCAAGGATGGGAGGCTGTGTCTGAGCACCAGTGTTTAGGGGAGAAGGCTGCACAGATTCTACGGGGCAGCCCAGCACTGGGTGGAGGTCACTCCAGGAGACAAACGATGCCCCTTGCGGTACATGCTCTTGCTTCAAAGGCCAACTGAATAGGACAGACGTGAACCCCAATGTGCCTCTAAGAGCAACGAAGGCACAGCTAGAATCCATCAATGTCCCCACTCAACAACAAAACTAACCAGAGCAACACCACCTTTGTCATTTCTTCCCCCAAATGGGAGTTTTCTGGGACTGTTTTAAAGGCAAGGTTTCATGGCCCTACTTTTCAGGTTTGTGGAGTCAACATGTGCGGGTCTCCAGGAGGAAGGGGGACCCGGAGAGCTCCCCCACCTGCAGAGTTACTGTGAACCCAAACTGATGGGGCCCTTATGTGAGATAAATCCTAGTGAGCCCGGCCTTACCTCTTTGCCAAAAGTTGTGACTTGGTCCCCGAGGGAGAAACCAGATGGATCTGGAGGTCTCCCCGACGTGGGTGCGAGATGGAGATGCGCGCCACCACGTGCTCCAGGTAGACCACGCGCTGGTCCGAGTGGTCGGCGCAGGCGTTGGTCAGGGCTGTGGTCCGCAGCACCTGCACTATAGGGATGCTCCTGTGGAGGAGGGAAGAGTGCAGCACTTGACACCCGAGTCACGAAGTCACACATACAGAGGGTCAAGGACTAAGCACCCAGGCTTGCCCCTTCCCTGGTGTCCTGGTCTCTGGGTTCCAGGATCCCCAGGGAGCAGCCAAGGTGTCTCTCTCTCTCTCTCTCTCTCTCTCTCTCACGCTCCACTCTGACTTATATTACCTGTCCAGAAGACGTGATGGTTCTGGAATTTGTTTACAAAGACTTAAAGAATGGCTTCTTAGCCAGGCGTGGTGGCGCACGCTTGTAATCCAAGTACTTGGGAGGCGGAGACCAGAGGATCGGGGTTCACGGCCAGCCTCAGCTACTTAGTGAGGCCCTCTGCAACTTCGTGAGACCCGGTTTCAAAATAAAATATAAAAAATAGGGCCAGGGGTGTAGCTCAGAGGTAGAATGCCCCTGGGTTCAATCCCCGGTACCGCAAAAAAAAAAAAAAAAAAAAAAGAATGGCTTCTTGTGCAGATTTGAGCCAATGTATCCAGGGACCCCGTTTGGTGCCTGGGAGGCAACTTGTAGGTAGCATGAGGCCAGCTCCCTTCCTTGGTGGCCTGGGGTGTGGGAGGCTTGAACACCCCACCACTGTGTTTCAAAGTCTTCCCTTGAAAATGGAAGTCACAATGCTCGAATAACAACAACAGCCAACATTTTCTGAGCTGACCCGCTCCAGGGTCTGGTGTGAACATTAACGAGGATTAACCCATTTCATCCAGAGAGAAATTAAGGAGTATTCAAGTCACATGGCGATTAAGCAGTGGAGCTGGGTTGCGGGGCTCGAGTCCTCTGCCCCGACCTCTGTGACATGTCACCTTGCACTGAGCTCATATAGATCCACACTCAAGGGACCAAAGTCGCTGGAGCTGGTCTGTTCCCTGCTGTCCTGCATAAAGACTGGGGCCCCTCCCTCTCCTGCCTGGTGATGGAAACACATCACGGTTCTCTTTAAAAACTCAGGGCAGTTTTGCCATATGGGGCAGAATCTGAAGACGAGCACCAATCACTCAAGAGTTATTTCCAGCTGGGCGTGGTGGCACATGCCTGTAACCCGGTACTTGGGAGGCTGACACAGGAGGATTGCAGCTTCATGGACAACCTTGGCAACATAGGGAGACTCTCAGCAACCTAACAAGACCCTGTTTCAAAACAAAAAATAAGCCGGGCATGGTGGTACACGCTTATAATCCCAGTACTTGGGAGGCTGAGACCTGAGGATCCGGGTTCGCAGCTAGTCTCAGCTACTTAGTGAGGCCCTCTGCAACTTAGTGAGACCCCGTTTCAAAATAAAGAAAAAAAAATAGGGCTGGGGGTGTAGCCCGGAAGTAGAATGCCTCTGGGTTCAACCCCCAGTACTGCAAAAAATGAATAAATAAATAAATAAATAAATAATAAAAAGGCTGGAGGTATAGCTTGGAGGTAGAAAGCCCCTGGGTTCAATCCCCAGTGTCACACATCAAAAAAAAAAAAAAAAAAGATTCATTTCCACTAGAATTTTCTAACACACAAAGCAGATAATAGGGTCTGTGCCCAAAGGTTGCTCCTGCGTGCAGCTGGGCCATCCCACCTATCCTGGCCCACCATAGCTCATGTCTCCGCAAAGCGTGGCCCCCTCTCTCTGATGGTTTGTAAACTGAAGAAAGATGGCATTCTTTGGTGGAGCCCCCACCGCCGCCCGCAGCACATTAATAACTCCCCGCTACACGCTGGCACTCGGTTTATGATGGGAGCGCTTTTCCCAGTGCGCCCACTTTTCCTCTGGGGAGGCGTGAAGCGTGTGCTTGGAGCCTCTCAGGAATTACATCGCTTGGCTCTACGGGGCCTGAGTCATAAAAAACAATCAAAACAGTTAGAAACCGTGATGTAATTCCCTCGGAGGCTCTGTAAATATTTGGAAACACGCTTTGCGAGCACCATAAATTGATTTAGAGGTGCTGACTTCTTTCATTGCCCTCTCCACGGTTTACTGTCCGTGTTTACTGGTCAGTGGGCCCCTCTGCTGTGGTAGATACAGAACACAGTGGAAAGCTCTGGAGAGTTCCAGGGGCTAGAGAGCTCCAGGTAAAGTGCTCACCTGCCCTGTGTACTAAGAATGCAAACTGGGTGTGTTGCGGGTAGGGGGCTTCTGGGTGTGAAGGTAGGGGAAACAGATTTTCTAATGTTCCCTTAGGGCTTTGAGCTGTGGCTCCCAGTCAAGACCCCAAGACCCAGGAAGGGTCCTACTCTTAAACTTCTCACAGCCCTGTGTCTAGCTAGGCCAGCCCTCCCATTTGGCCCTGGAGACCAGGGCTGAAAAGCAAGATCAAGGTGAAAATCAAAAGTCATAAATAAAACACTGTCCCTAACGCACCCCCAAGCTTTCACTAATTGGCAGGGGGAGCAATGTTTACTCTAGAAATAGACCTGGAATCCTAGTGAGGAAATCTTCTCTCTCTCTTTTTTATTTTTGGTATTGGGAGTTTAACCCAGGGGCATTCTATCTCTGGCTACACCCCCAGTCCTCTTTATTTTTTTATGTTAAAATAGGATCTCACTAAGTTGCTGAGGATCTTGCTAAGTTGCTGAGGTTGGTCTTGAATTTTTCTTTTTTGTGGTACTGGGGATTGAACCCGAGGCATTTTACCTCCGAGCTACACCCCAGCCCTATTTTTTATTCTTTATTTTGAAACAGGGTCTCACTAAGTTGCGGAGGGCCTCACTAAGTAGCTGAGGCTGGCCACGAACTGGGATCCTCTGGTCTCAGCCTCCCAAGTACTGGGATTACAAGCGTGCACCACCATGCCTGGCTTTGGTCTTGAATTTTTAATCCTCCTCTCTTAATTTCCCAAGTACTGGGATTATAGGAGTGCACTACCACACCTGGCTCTTATCTATTGATAAGACGCAGGATTTAGTTTTTGTGTGTGTGTGTGTTACCAGGGATTGAACCCATGGGCATTTTACCTCTGAGCTACACCCCCGGCCCTATTTTTTATATTTTATATTTTATATTTTGAAACCAGGTCTCACGAAGTTGCAGAGGGCCTCACTAAGTAGCTGAGGCTGGCCGCGAACCCAGATCCTCCGGTCTCTGCCTCCCAAGTACTGGGATTACAAGCGTGCGCCACCATGCCCGGCCAAGATGCAGGATTTAAACAAACAAGAACAGGGTAGAATTAAAGTTAACCAAACCCCAGCCTTCATGTGCTCCACTGCCAGGTTCCTGGCTGCCATGTTCCTGTCCCAGAGCATTGGGAAGAAATGGTCTTAGTGACGGTATTAAAGTTGCCTATATCTGACTTAGCAGTGATCAACTCCTGCTGAGGGGTTCCAGCAGTTGGGTAAGAAAGGCTGGGCAGGGTGCCAGGCTTGGTGGCGCACGCCTGTCATCCTTGTACTTGGGAGGCTGAGAGAGGAGGATCACAGGTTCAAGGCCAGCCTCGGCAACTTATTGAAACCCTGTTTCCAAATAAAAAATAAAATAGGGTTGGGGGTGTAGCTTGGAGGTAGAATGTCCCTGGGTTCAATCCCCAGCACCAAAAAAAAAAAAAAGAAAAGAAAAGAAAAGAAAAGAAAGGCTGGGCTGGGTTGAATCCACAGGAAGCCACTTGGCTGCAGTCTTGGGGTGGCCACTTGCTCAGTTCATTCAGGAGTTAAAGGGCTCTCTGGTTTTCAAAGCCAAGACATGACCCTCCCCTGAGGGCTGGCCCGCCTGAGGAACAGGCTAAGTATAACAATTAGTTTTTATGTGAAATCTCTTAACTGTGAAATCGCTCACTTAGAGGCCACAGGGACTCCTCATTTCTGCGAGTTCCAGGGGTGAGCTGGGAGCGTGACAGCTACTGGCTGCAAGGACAGCGAGTTGCTTCCCTTCTGTGCATTTTATTTCTGCTGCTCCTATTAAAACAAAGAACCTAACACCCCAAATCAGGGCCCTTTTCATTTTTTTAAGAAAAAAAGAAGAGGAGGCTTTGAAATGTCCCGTGACAGTCAAGCTGAAGTTGTTCTGTATGTCAGACAGAAACTTCAAGTAGTGAAGTCAAATACTAAAAGCCATGACTTTTAAGGATTCACTTAACTCCAAGACAGAAAGTAAAACAATGGAAATTTTAAAAAAATGGGTGGTGCACACCTGTAATCCCAGCTACTCGGGAGGCTGAGACAGGAGGATCAAAAGTTTGAGGTCAGCCTGGGTGACTTAGTGAGATCCTGTCTCAAAAAATAAAAAGGGCTGGCTGGGGATGTAGCTCAGTGATAGAGTGCTTGCCTAGCAAGGCCCTGAATTCAATTCCCAGTATTAAAGAGAGAGAGAAAAAAAAAAAAAGAAAGTATTCTCTATCCTATAGTTATTTCAAAGATAATACTCAAAGATAATACAGAAAATGTAAGTCAGTTGCAAAGTAATCTTTTATGTTAAACAATATGCAGGAATTATCTTTGTGTCACGAATACAGCTCAACTATAATCATGAAAATTGATTTAGAAAGATCTTAAAGTTCCCCCAGATAACTGAAAATGTTCTGCTATTAAATTCTGAGATTGTTGTCTGTACATAAAGCCATCTTCCTAGGATCCGAGAGGAATCCAACGAGTCAAAGATCTCACGGGGCCTCCCTGTAGACTGAGCAACGTTAAGCCAGAGAGACTACAGACTTGGAAATTATCTCTAATGACAGAGAAATGCTACTTCCTGTTGAGCCACACTTCAGAATTAATTACTCGCATCTTCCAGATGTTCTCCATTTACCCTAAACTCTCTGGAACTGCTCCCTTCTCCTGAGGAGGTGGAGGGCTACCAAGCAGTAGCCATCATAACCATTTCCTAGTATCTCCATCCAGGCCACTTAGGCAGCCTCCTTCTAGTTTTCTCCAATGCACGAAGATGTGGGAAAGTTCCTAATTTGTTAACATCACAACTCAGAATTTTATGGCACCAAAATAACATTCTAAGTCAAGGATAAATATTTTCAAGTACCACGAGGCAGGGAAGCACAGAGGAGGGCGGACCCTGGTTGAAACCCTCCACTTCGGAGGGCTTCCAACTCTCCACTTATCTTTCTGCTCTAGCCAGGAAGCCTCTGCAAGCCAGCGAGTCTCATCCCCACCCTGAAGACCTTACTCCAGCTCAACTTCGTGGGAAGACCCGCATCCTTGCGTTTCCAGGGCAAAGCTGCTCTTCTAAGCTGCGGGGCTGCAGGCGCGAGCTGGGCTGGGTCTAGCTCTTACATGACTCATCACTATTGTTAAAGAACAAAATGTCAACAAATTTAATTTCAAACACTGAATTGGGCCCTCTGCAACTAAGTGAGACCCTGTTTCAAAATAAAGAATAAAAAATAGGGCTGGGGGTGTAGCTCACAACTAGAATGCCCCTGGGTTCCATCCCCAGTACCGCAACAACCAACCAACCAACCAACCAAACAAACAAACAAACAAAAAACCCAAAGATTGAATTGGCTTTTATCAGTAATTAATGAATCGAGCAGCATCCAGTCTACAAACTAGAAAGGAACGCCAAAGAGCTAGAGAGAGTAGAACATCTTACAGTCAAGAGAAGGCACAGACAAGCAGGAACACCCAACAAATAGTGGTTTGTTTCAAGATTATTATCCTTAGAGGGGTGTCAATAAACTCTTGTTGGCTTAATGCAATCTGGCTATCATCTCTCCTCTGATTCTCATAAATTCAAGTCTCTTCATTTCTCCAAAGGTCAGATCTTTTAAGTGAACAACTGAGGTCGCAGTTTGGTCATATGGAACCTTAGGATGAGTGACTGCATTTTGGACCTGCTGTTATTTTCTTTAACACTATTGATATTGTCATGGGTCCCGTGATTGACGGACTCTAGTGTTCTCTGGTTTTTTTCACTGTAAAGCTACTTTCCCTTCCTTTTCATAATCCACAGAAGTACGTCAGTAAGTCCAGCTCAAACTTCAAGATGTAAGACTGTGTTACAATCATTCATTCAGCCGACATTCGTTAGACATTGCTGAGGTCATGCTGGGAGACCCACCAGAATCCGAAGGCAATGGTGTCCTTCCCTCTAGTGTACTTGGCATCGGGCTGGGGGAGACGAGATAGCTGAATAGCTGGGACCCATTCTAGCAGAAGGTGGATCAGGAAGGTCGACCAGAAGGTTGCCCCGGGAGCCCTTGCACTCACCTCTAAAGAGCAGGGAGTGGGTGGAGAGAGGTTAACTGGAGCAGATGTGTTAAATTAAACTACAGGAAAGTAGTTTTGTCTGCTGGAGGGCACAGAGCCATCTGCATGGCCATCGCAAGAGGTTTCTGAGTCACTTCTTAGATCTAAGGTCTAGGATAAGTGTTTTCCAACAGGATGGTCTGACATAGAGATTTAGTCTGTGGACTTTATTGGTATTAGTTCACATTCAGAATTTCCTTTCGATGAAATTACTTTTGATTATCAAACCACAGTGCAGCATTTAGGCTAAAAATAAAATTGAACAAAAAGAAGCTAATCTACTACATTAATGGAGACAATGCTGCCCAGGGTTAACTGGGTCATAAAGGAGGCTCAGTATACAGTGTTTGAATTTGTAGCATGCATTCATCTTTTATGTGAAATGAAGGGGCTGGATTAGCTGGCTTTAAACATTCTTCCCAGTGCTGATGGTCTAAAAGTCATCCTGATGGTGAGTGAAAAAGACAATAAAATTGATGCTCAGACCTCATTATTCCATTCTGCACTTGGATATTTACCTACTCACTAAAATTTATTTGCATACCCCAAATGAACACCTGGGACACTTTAGTGGTCATCTGTGTAGATGCGCAGAGTGGCGAGATATTTAAGTCACTCAAAATGCACCTTGCAGCTGAGATCAGACAAGGCCATGCTCTGCCTCCCTGTGTCAGCTCTCCTGCTGTATCGTAGCGTCCACTTCTTCACAGTCTAGTTTGTGCCATGCTTTTCACATGTTTGTGCTTCGGGTTGGTGATTTTGCTCTTTACAGTGTCCCCCAAGCACAGTGCTGAAGGGCTGTCCAGTGTTTCCGAGCACAAGATGGCTGCGATGTGACTTACGGAGAAAATGCACCCATTAGGTTCAGTGCAGGCATGAGCTACAGTGCCATTAGCCATGAGTTCCATGTTAATGAATCAACAATACATAGCAAATAATGTGTCTTTAATCAGGAATACATGAAATAAGGCTCTGTGTTGATCAGTTGGCAAAATGTGACTAGGGCCTCGAAGGACTCTAATCCAATAGCCCCCTGTTGGTGTTCAGAAAAATGATACCCTAAAGTGAAGGCCTCAGACGCAGTCTCTCTGGCCGTCTCCTGTCTGCCTGCCTCCTGCTTCTCTTCTCCCTGCCCAGGCAGGTCAGAGAACTAAAATTTCTCTACCCCCAGGTGGGTCACAGAATCCAGAACCTCTTTTCCCCAAACCAATCACAAAGCCTAAAAATATCCCTCAAACCTTCCCCCGCCTTTCTGTTTTGAAGCTGGCCATACCTTATTTCTGACCTACCTTATCTGATAGTCAATCCCATTCCACAGGGGTCCTGCTGGGGGGAAGATATGCTGCACAGAGAGGCCAAGAAGCACCGGGACAGAGAGGTATGACTGGGCTCCCCCTGTCTATTACTAATAGGTCCACCCTTTGTGTCCAATCATATGTCTACACAGACATCCTGCTTCATCAAACTTAAGCATAAAAATGAATAATTCACCCAGGGTCTTTGGATCTTCTTCAATCTGAAGGCTCCCATGTCATATAAAACTATGATCAAAGACATTTGTCATGCTTTTCCGTTAGCCTGCCTCTTGGTACAGGGGTGTCAGTGTGACCCTTTATGCTGAGCAGGAAGGGGCCACCCCCATTGTGGTTCCTCCAACCCTTAGGAGCAACGATTCAGGATGCGCTAATTCAATGGCGACTCTACAGACAATAACTAGAAACAACCATATCGTTCCAATTCAAATTCTAATTTTAGAAGTAAGTAGCCTTTACGATTTGGAGAAAATAGGTTTACTTAAAAAACTAAGCTAGAAGGGGGCAAGGCTGCAAGAAAATAGACAGCTACTGAAAGTTCTCCAGAGCCTGCAGGGAGGCAGGATGAGTGCCAGGGGCCCAGTATATGCAGCCCACAAGTTTTCAGGACACCCGGCTCTGCCCTGTATAGTAATGGTCTGAAAGATAAATCAAAGCACGGACCTCACATGGTCTCAGGTAGGCACAGAGGTCAGATGGCCTAGAGGGATGCACTGAGAGGGTGGAGCAGACAATCTGCAGGGTGCAGAGAAAGCCCAAAGGAGAGAGGGCACTTGTGGCTCCCTGAATAGAGTCAAACCAGGCTGTGAGCCTGGGAGCAGCTAAGAGCCAGGCTGACCTGGGTCCAACTCACAGGTCCATCAGGACCCTGGAGCTGGTCGCCTAGCTAACCTGCTACAGACGAGCCACCAGGAGTTGGCCCCTTGGGTACCAAGGCTAGAGGAACCTCCAGGCCAGGGCCACGGTGCCTTCCTGCCTTGGAGGCTGAGTGCAGGTAGCAGGAGACATGGAGGAAGCGTGGGAAGGCTTTTGGGGGTGTGCAGGTCGCTCTGTCTGGTTCAGTTCTGCCTGAGTTCCCTCCTAGAGGGGTGAGGTAGACGCTGGAGATGGCAGCCTGGGGTGGAAGCTCATCCCCGCCGCAGCCCAGCCCCAGTCCAGCTTCCCAACTCCTTTGTGTCTCAGTTTCTTCATCTATAAAATGGGGATAAGAATGGTACCTGAACTACACACACCTTTGCTTGGGATTTCGAAGGAGTTAATAGATGGAAAGTGCTCGGAGCCACACCAGGAGCACAACAAGTACCTTTATCAACCTTCTCTGCTATCTTTCATCTGCGGCCGAACGTCCTTCTGTGTAGAGCTGCTTGAAACCCAGTGTCCTAGGCAGTGTGGCTTACTGACAGTCCAGAAATAGTGAAATATCAGGAAAGAAAGTCGGATGTGGTTAATCCAGAGCCAATTTCTGAACATCTATAAATAGATGATCTGTTGTACAGATAATCCTTAATATTCAAAGCAGCACAGGGGCTCTTGGAATGGAAATATCATGTGTGTGTGTGTGTGTGTGTGTGTGTGTGTGTGTGTGAGAGAGAGAGAGAGAGAGAGAGAGAGAGAGAGAGAGAGAGAATTCTTGAAATAAAAGACAGGCCAAACTAACCTATAAACTCCATCTGAATGGGAACCCTCTAAACCAGCAAAACTTAAGACCTGTAGGTAAGTTCTTACTGCTTTGTGTTGGTTTAAAAGACTCTTTTGTTGTTGTGTCTCCAGCACTGAGTCAGGGGCCGGGGCATCATAAACTGTTTCACAGTAGCCTGGACTTTTAAAGAAGCAAGAAAAGTACAGGCTAGAAAAATCCAAAGGGTCAAACAAGGGTTTGATAGTGGGGCCTTTTTCTCCTTCAAAGGAATTATTCTAAGCTTGATTTTCTTTTCTCTTGAAGAAAAGCCATAAAAGCGTCCATTTTATCCTTCTGTGTTTAATGCACATAGATTCAAAAACATTTTTGCATGGGCCAATGTCACTGGTCAAGATCCTACTTGCCACCCTTTAGTTGTGGAAAGGTTCTAAATAGATTAAAGCCATTTGCACTCAGGAGTAGTAGGTAAGAACGTCTTTGACCTGTGTGTTTGGGTATCCCAGCAGAGATGCTGGTACCGCTTGTATTTTTATCCAGTGCTAACTGGGAGGACTTTTTTTTTTTTCCATTTGGTGCTGGGGCTGGAACCCAGGGCTTCCTCTACCACCGAGCCACATCCCAGCCCTAGGAGGCTTCTGAGCAAGTCCTTCTCTTTTGTAAGAAGTACCCGCCCGTTCTTTAGTTAAAGTGATTCCCCTCATCTCTGCATTTAGATTTGGCAGTCACTGAACACTGCCTGTGACCCTCCTGCAGAGGTGGCTCAGAGCCCGTGGCCTTGGTTCTAGGGTCCCAGTTTGTTCTGGGGTTGGGGGACGGCAGGCTGTAAGGGCTGCTCAGCAGCAGGGTGGGGGCACTGGCCCCTCAGTCTGCACCCATGCCCGCCCCCTACTGGTGGTCCCCTTTCCTGGTGGGCTCTCTGACCTTCTCAGGCTTTGAGGGACTTCTTACTATCTACCAGGCAGATCCGAACTGAGACCAGCTGAAGCCCCAAGTCCCACTGACCCTAACTGTGCAGCATCCAGATTGGAAACGCCAACGTATTGCTCCGGGCGTCCTCTTGGCTTTCACACCTTTCCTCAAACTGCAGAGAAGCAATGACAGCTTCCTCCTGAGGGGGGCAGCACCCAGGGGGCCCCACAGCCGGGGCTCTCTGAAACGCAGCCTTCCCGTGCTGCGCTGCTGACCTCGTGGCTCCTGCAGCCTGATCGCCATGCAGAGGTTGCTGCGCACCTGCTGGGGCAGTGCCAGAGAGGGCAGAGCAACCTAGGGACACTACGGATGACCGAGAGCCAGCACCACGCACTCACTCTGAGCACAGTGGACACAATGCCAGTTGCTGAACACAGTCTGTGTGCCACTGAGGACCTGTCTCCCTGAACCATGACCACATCCCAGGAGAGGGATTGTACCTTTGCTCAGGACCAGGGACAGAGAGAGGGGTCACTGAAGCCCTTCATTCCTGCTAGGCATATGAACAGAGGGGCGGATGCTCCAATGCTCCAGCGCCCGCCCCCAATTCAGGACCATGTGCAACCTTACTGTGGACATGGCAGGCGTGGCCACAGTGCCTTCGAGAACCCCTGGACTTAATGCCCAGTGAACATATTTCTCTGACCTTTGGTCACACCAGGGTGGCAGTTCCCTTCTATTCAAGAGGAAGGGCAGGTAGACACACCCCACATAGCGCACACGGGTGCACAAGGGATGGACAGAGAGTCTCTCTTTCTACCTCTAACTTATTCGGTTCTCCACCATGGGAAGCAGCTGAGGCCAGGTTTGGGACGTTTGGAAAGTCCTGGAATTCTACCAGGAGAGGAAGACACCAGAATCAGGCCAAGAGAGTGGAGAGCGGGGAGGGAGGAGCAGAGGAGGGAAGCGCAGGGGTGTGGGACGCTGCCTTTTCAATTTTAAGCCAGGTGGTCCCGGCTGGGACAAAGCTAGATAGGAACCCTGATGAGGGAAACTGGCCATAAATGGCGGGGTCTCAGCAGCCTTGGTTCAGATGCCAGCCCACAGGGGGCTGGAGCTTCCCTCCAGGAGATGAGCCACCAGGGGACAGCAGGCACCTGCCCCCACAGTGACACTACTCTCTCTAGAGGTGTCATGTCCTCCAGGACAATGGAGTGGTGGAGGTAGGCAAGCATTCTGAGCCAGTAGGTTGGCTGAAAATTCCAGAAGGAGTCTGAAACTGCTGAAGGTAAAGATGATTTTTCCTTTAGGAACAGAAGTCTGATTCTTGCCCTCGCTTGGAATTTGTAGAGTCCTTACTTTCCTCAAAGGACAGGAACAATGTCATACTGTGTATTACGGCGGGTCCCTCAACCTGCGCTGTCTAGACTCTGTGTGCTTTCGCTTAAAAAACAAAATAAAATAAAAATAAAAACAACTCGTTCGCCACCTAGGCACCACTCTCCCATCTTAAAATGATTGCTGGCAGGAGAAGAAAGCTTCATTCAGGAGCCGCCCTGGCCGGGAGAGCAGGCAGAGGCAAGGGCAGCGTGGCAGGTCAGGAGCCAGGCCTGGGAGCCGGGCGCCTCCTCACCCGGGGTCTGACCGGCCGTGTGCAGGCATTTTCCAGCGAGCAAAGCCAATGAGGGCAAAAGGCCTCCTTTATCATGCTGAATCTCCTGCTTTCTTTTGAATCTGAGAGTCTAAGGCTCCCTAGAGAAAACAAGTTGTGTGTGTGTGTGTGTGTGTGTGTGTGTGTAGTACAGGGGGTTGAACCCAGGGGCCTTCTACCTCCGAGCTACACCCCCAGTCCTATTTTATTTTTTTTTATTTTGAAACAGGGTCTCACTAAGTTACAGAGGGCCCAAGTTGGTGAGGTTGTCCTTGAACCTGTGATCCTTCTGTCTCAGCTTCCCAAGTACTGGGATTACAAGTGTGCACCACCATGCCCGGCTGAAAATGAGTCTTTTAAAAAGCCAGAATTGAGACTTGCCCACTGATGGGACAGTCTGTCAGGTCGTGGAAGGGTTGCCCAGCAGTCAGTGTGCAATTAACCACAGGACAGAAATGGAACTTCTTGACAGACCCTTCAGTAGCTATTCATCCAGCAAATAATTCCTGAATTTCTACCATATTGATTGATTGACTGATGATTGATTGTGGTACTGGGGATTGAGCCCAGGGGGATTCTACCTCTGAGCTACACCCTCAGCACTATTCTATTTTTATTTTGAAACAGGGTCTCTCTAGGTTAATGAGAATCTATTTGCTGAGGCTGTCCTCAAACCTACGATTCTCCTGTCTCAGCCTCCCAAATACTGGGATTACAAGTGTGCACCATCACGTCTGGCTTCCACCATTTTTAAACATGTTTCTCAACATTTTGTGGCAAAAAAGCCTTGTATAAGAGGTGGGCATATTTTGGAGGAGGGGATCTCAGAGAGTGATCTATATTTGTTGATAAAGCAAGGTATCACTTCTCTTTCTTTCTTTTTTTTTTTTTTTGCAGTGCTGGGGATTAAACCCAGGAGGGCCTTACACATGTTAGGCAAGGGCTCTACTACTGAGTCGCACCCTCAGCCCTGCCATGTATTGCTTCTAATCACTCCATCTCTTTTTCTTTTTCAAACACACATTTTTTCAAAGGTAACACGCAGTCACAGCTAGACATGTACGCCAGGCTTTCTCACATGTGAAGGCCTCAGAAGCACCGTTTGCTGTTGTTAGAAAGCTCAGTCGCAACAGCAGAATTCAGGAAGATGATCTGATTTCCGCCCTCAATGGAGTAGGATTCTCACCATCTGATTTGCTTTACAGCTGTTTGTTTGGGGTTTTTTTTTGGTAAATAAAAATCTCAATGAACACCTGTAACTGATTTCAAAAGACTTCCTCTGGAGCGGGGCGTGGTGGTGCACGATTGTAATCCCAGTACTTGGGAGGCTGAAACTGGAGGATCTCAGGTTGGCGGCCAGCCTCAGCTACTTAGTAAGGCCTCCACAACTTAGTGAGACACTGTTTCCAAATAAAGAATAAAAAATAGGGCTGGGGTGTAGCTTGGAGGTAGAATACCCCTGGGCTCAATCCCCAGTACTGCAAAACAAAAAACCAAACCAAAACAAAACAAAAAAAACCCAGTGGTTAAACTTAAGAAGGTTTCTTTTTTGTGGTACCGGGGATTGAACCCAGGGGCATTCTACCTATGGGCTACACCCCCAGCCCTATTTTTTATCCTTTATTTTGAAACAGGGTCTCACTCAGGTGTGGAGGCCTCACTAGTAACTGAGGCTGGCTGGGAACCTCTGGTCTCAGCCTCCCAAGTACTGGGATTACAAGCATGCGCCACCACGCCCAGCACTAAACTTAAGAAGGTTTCTGAGGTCTGGTACAAGCCAGGCGGAGCTGCTGGGACTTTGCAGGAGAGAGGGGAAGGCGCTGCCACCGTTGTCCAGGCCTGATGGACTCACGCTGTGGGCTCTGGGCTACGTCTTCAACCTCTAGCAGGTGTGGACAGAGAGGACACTCATGGCTGCTCCTCACCACACATCGCCAGGCAGGCTCGACCCCTGGTCCAGACCTGGCTGGAAGGATTCAGGCCAAGGAACTGGCCCGCTATCATGGCCAATCTGCTACAAAGTGGAAAAGCTTCAAGATGGTCACAGATCCAGAAGCAAGTTTTTTTCCTCGCTGCACAACCCACAGAGGGAACTCAGACCTGTCTAGACACGCACCGCCATGCGCACACACACGTGGGTTCCCGCCCATGCGCACAGGAATGCGCGTGTCAACACCTCCCTGGTGACACCCTGTGGGTGACACCCTGTGGGTCTCCGGTGTAGGGGAGTGGGCAGCGCGGAGCGAGCCTCACCTGGGCCTCTTGTCGGAGGTGGCCACGCACACGTGCTGGGCGGGCACTGCAGTCCACTTCTTCGCCTCCAGGACGAGAGCTTCTGCATCCACCAAGCCGAATCCATAGAGATGGCTAACTGAAAAGACAGGGCCTTCAGGGATGGCTCCCTGCCTCCCGCAGGGAGGGAGCAGGCTGCCTCTCCCGCTCTGCAGGGCTCCCAGGGAGCGCAGGCCAGCTGTGTCACCCCAGGGGCTCCTGAGAGCCCCGGGCTAGAGGACGGGTCCCTCTGAGAGCTGCTTGAGGGTCCCAGCTACCTTGCTCTCTGAGCAGAACTTCTTCCACTAGGGAGAGTGGCCAGGACACATGTCCCAGAGGAGGGCTGAGAGGGCCTGGGACTTTCTTCTGGGGTGAAAAGACAGATTTATTTATTTATTTTTGTGGTACTAGGGATGGAACCCAGGGGCATTCTACCTCCGAGCTACACTCCCAGCCCTATTTTATATGTTATTTTATTTTATTTTTTGTAGTACTGGGGATTGAACCCAGGGGCATTCTACTTCTGAGCTACACCCCCAGCCCTGTTTTTTTAAATTCTTTATTTTGAAACAGGGTCTCACTAAGTTGCGGAGGACCTCACTAAGTAGCTAAGGCTGGCCGCGAATCCGGATCCTTCCATCTCAGCCTCCCAAGTACTGGGATTACAAGGGTGCACCACCACGCCCGGCTTATTTTTTTATTTTGAAAAAGGGTCTCACTAAGTTGCTGAGGCTGGCCTTGAAACTTTGAGCCTCTTGTCTCAGCCTCCCAAGTCCTGGGATGACAGGGGTGCACCACCATACCCAGTTTCTTCACACTAAAAGGACTTGTCGGCATCTGTGCTCTCTGATCTTAGACCAGACAAGAGAAACAAGATCTGAGCCCTCTGGGCCGGAGACTTAGCTCGGTGGTAGAGTGTCTGCCTAGCATACATACACAAGGCCCCGGGTTCCGTCCTCAGCACTGAGACAAACAAAAAACAAAAAAGCAAGTCGAAGGCCTTTTGGTTCACAAGATATGATGCACAATAAACACAAGGCCAACTGTTGTTTTTTTGTTTTGTTTTGATTTTTTTCCATTTTCTTGCCGAGTTTCCTGGTGGTTCAAGGCATTGTGCAGGGCAATGAGGAGAATGCTGCTGGGCTGGAGGATCAGTGTTTAATTTGGCCAAGGGAGGAGAGTTTCAAAGTTAATTTAAGAGGCAAGGTCAGGAACTAGATACAATCTATTTTCCTATTTAATTAGGCCAAACTTGGAATGTAGGTCAGCTCTTGTTACAGCACCAACATCCCTGCAAAACAAACATGAAGGCAGCCCAATCAACAGCCTCCTTATGAAAAAGCCCGGGCCCCAGTCCTGGGGGAACAATGCTTGACCCATATTTCACAGAGAGTAATATTGGGTTTGGGGTCAAAATAGTTGGGCCTGAACTTCAGAAAAAGGGAAGAGGGGAGTCCTCTCTAAGACAACATGGCCGACCTGGAGAGACAAAGTGTTCCTGAAAGATGAACACAGCCAGTGACCCAGTCCTATAATTACCTGCTCCAGAGGCCCCAAATATTTGGGGGTAATCATCTCCTGACCCAGGGTTGATTTCATGGTACCTGGGTCTGTACTAGGCTGGGCTAGGGGTGGAGGTCCCACTGTTTTATGAGTTACTTTTATAACATACGGGCTGGCCAACCGAAATTTTATAGTTGGAAAGTAACTTGCATAACTATCTCAATGTCCTCTATCACTGTGCGGATGAGGAAACTGGAGGTGAGTTTCAAAATGAAACTTTGAGGGCTGCTCAGGGCTAAGAATGCACACCGCCTCAGATGGCAGGCAACAGCATCGCTTCTTTATTTATTTTTGAGGGGTACTGGGGATTGAACCCAGGGGCATTTTACCTCCGAGCTACACCCCCAGCCCTATTTTTTATCCTTTATTTTGAAACAGGGTCTCACTAAGTTGCAGAGGGCTTCACTAAGTAGCTGAGGCTGGCCTCCAACCTGGACTCTCCAGTCTCAGCCTCCCAAGTCCTGGGATTACAAGCGTGCGCCACCACGCCCGGCTAGTATCGCTTATTTAAATCGTTATGGATTTCATGTGGATGAAAAGATGGCTAAGAATTCAAACGCATGATTTGCTAGATGTAATAAAATTTCCTTTTAAAATCCATTTTTTTAGCCGGGCGGGGTCGTGCACGCTTGTTATCCCAGTACTTGGGAGGCTGAAACTGGAGGATTGCGGGTTCACGGCCAGCCTCAGCTACTTAGTGAGGCCCTCTGCAACTTTGTGAGACCAGGTTTCAAAATAAGGTATAAAAAATAGGGCCGGGGGTGTAGCTCGGAAGTAAAACACCCCTGGGTTCAATCCCTGGTACCGCAAAAAAAAAAAAAAATCAATTTTTTTTAACATTAAAAAGAAAAGAAGCCGGGCGTGGTGGCGCATGCTTCTAATCCCAGTCCTTGGGAGGCTGAGACAGGAGGATCCGGGTTCGCAGCCTGCCTCAGCTACTTAGTGAGGCCCTCCGCAATTTAGTGAGACCCTGTTTCAAAATAAAGAATAAAAAAAACTAGGGCTGGGGGTGTAGCTAGGAGGTAGAATGCCCCTGGGTTCCATCCCTAGTACTGCAAAAAAAAAAAAAAGAAAAAGAAAGAAAAGAAGGCATCAATTCGAGCCAGGTATGGTGGTGCACACCTGTAATCCTAATACTTAGGAGGCTGAGACAGGAGGATGACAGGTGCACGGCCAGCATATGGTAAGTGAAGGAGACCCTATTTCAAAATCAAAAATAAAAAGGGCTCAGGGTGTAACTTAGTGGTATAATGCCCTGGCCAGAATGCCGTAGGACTGAAAATAAAACAAAAGCAAAAACTAGTCAGTAAATACTGGTACAGGTCGTCTTGGAATTTAGGGATCCTGGACTTTGAGGATCCCCCTTCATGTCAGTACAGTTTCCAGGCAACTTCTCTTAAATTGTTGCATAGGTGTTCTTAATTCTTGTAACACATGTTAATAATAACAATGTTATTTGGGGACTCCTTTTAAGGAATTCCTATCACCCCTTCACACACTCTTAATTCCGAAGGGCCACCTAAGGGTGCCCACGGTGTGGTGCCATGCCGGTCCTCGCCTGCCCACCAGGAGCTGCCGCACCTTTATGCCCGGCGCCGTTCACTTTCCAGTCGCTTGCTTTCAGGTGGGCCGGCCGCGAGGTTTTCACCAGCAGGTGCTGGACGTCCCTCCAGGTTAACTGGCTGCTGCAAAGACACAGCAAGAGAGCGCTGAAGTCCACGCGGGTGGATGTCGTGGGCCCCGCAGGCCCCCGTGGGGAGCCCCGCAGGCTTCTCAGGCTCACAGCTGCGTGCCTGGGCGAGGCCGACCTCTTTGCAAAGAATGGCTTCCAGCAGCGAACACCATCATCCCAGTAGTTGGGAGGCTGAGACAGGAGGATCGCAGGTTCAAGGCCAGTCTCAGCAACTTAGTAAGACCTGTTTCAAAATAAAAATTAAAAAGGCTGGGGATGGAGCTTGGAGGTAAACAGGAACAAACCCAGTCTTACTGCCAAATGCTCCTTGAGTTTCGTGGGGCTCGTACGGGCCATGGTGGAAGTGGAGAGAAGAAAAATTTTAATGTCACAATAAATGTTTATTAAGTATTTGAGGCAATTCTTCATTATAATGTAACAAGAATATGCTCAAGCTGTGACTAGGCTAGACTCCATTCTGTATAGCCCCACTGGCTATAGAGCGTAGTAATTCTGAATTTCCAACACATTCATTTTGGTGAAAAGTAGAAACATCATTCAAAGAACATATGTACACAATATAAATGCATAGAACATATTCTTTGATTCTAAGATATATTTGCCCTCTGTGTATGTGTGTGTGTGTGTGTGTGTGTGTGTGTGTGGTGCTGGGGATTGAACCCAGGGACATTCTACCTCCAAGCTATACCCCCAGCCCATTTTATTATTATTATTATTATTTTAATTTGGAAACATGGTTTCATCAAGTTGTGGGGACCTCACTAAGTTGCTGAGGTTGGCTTTGAACCTGTGATCCTCCTTGTCTCAGCCTCCCAAGTACTGGGATTACAGGCGTGAGCCACTACGCCTGGCTTTACCCTCATTTTTAAACACCTCCAAAACCAGGATGCAGCCTACCATTCGATGCCTCTGATAACAGGGCTTTGTCCACGGCAATTGGGACCATGTTATACCACTTGGTGGGGGCAGGAAGTTGAACTTGATCCTCGCTATTCGCATTATCATGTCCGGGTCTAAATAATTCTCACTCTAAAAGAACTCTTTGATAACCACAAAATTTCCGAGACAAGGAAATATTATATTATTGTCAGCACTTCTGACTTTTGTGGTCTATGAAAGGGTGCATCTTACAATCTATAGCATCTTAGATACGCTACAACAGTATCTCTCCTACTACCTCTAGGCAGAGAGTAGAATCCAATCCAACCAGTATTCCTTTCTTCTATGAAGTATTAACTGTCATAGAATCTAGATATTTGAATATATAAGCTCTTTACAAGGCTGCTTTAAAATATGGCACGTGCAAAGCCTACATAGAAACCACCAGTAAAATATATTTTTGCTATGTAAAACTTAACTGCTCAATGAAAAGGTAGAAGTAGGGGTTCATGGTTCCACTTAAAATTTGATGGAGAACTACGGATATTTTACTCCTCTTTTAGTCTATTAAATTGATGCATATCTATGATCTTTTCATCAATCAGAAAACTAAGAATCAATGAGAATCTCTTGTGTCTAAGATTTTAACTCTTTCCTAACACCCCTGCTCTGAATACTCTTTCTTTCCAGGGCATGTTGAGGTGGACCTCGATCCATGCCCATGTCTGCTTACCATGCACGGATGCCTGTGTCATGTGTGCTTCTATAGCAAATGTGAACCTGTGACTACATGACACAAGTAGGACCCGGAGGAGCATGCAGGAAGTCACATGCTGAAGTGCGCTGACCTGGCCAGCCACCTCCTCAGGACAGTGCCTGCCCCGACTCACAGGCATCACCGTCATCGTTCCAAACGCCCATTGTGTGTGCACTGAAATATCTCTAACATGAGATCAGCCATTTTAACCATTTCCAGGGTACAGTTTAGGAGCACTCAGTACCCTTGCACTACCGGGCAACCATCACCACCATCCTGTCCAGAACTTCTCATCTTCCCAAACTAGAACTCTGAACCCCTGACACACTCCCCATTCCCGCCTCCCCCAGTCGCTGGCAAGCTCCTACTTTCTGTGTCAACGAGCTTGACTTTTTTGGGTACCTCCTAGAAGTGGAATCCTATAGCATTTGTCTTAATTCACTTGGGACAATGTCCTCAGGATTCATTCCTATGATAACCTGTGTCAGAATGTTCATCCGTGTCAATGCTGAATAACGTCATTGTATATAGAGAGCACACTCTGCTCCATCCGTCCGTCCATCCGTCTGTCCGTCCATCTATCCATCCATCGAAACTTGGGCTGCTTCCACCTTTTGGCTGCTGTGAATGATGCTTCCATGAGCATCGTGTGTCAAAACATCTGTTTGGGTGCCTTCTCTCAGTTCCTCTGGGTATAGACCCAGAAGTAGGATTGCTGGATCATATGGCAATTCAAAGCTCAATTTTTCTGAGGAACTGCCATACTGCTTCCCATAGCACTGCCCCTGTCGACAAGCCCACTGTGAACCCCCATGTTGCCCATCTCCTACAAGGAGCTCCCCTGTGCTGTAGTCTTGGGGTACACTCCTCCCTCAGGGCTCACGGTCTGTAAGCTCCAACTCTGGCCTCCTCTCTGTCTCACCCCGACCATGCCCATCTGTCCAGTCTCCAGCCCTCCACCCACTACCTTCCCCTTATCTTTTCCCATTCCTGAGAGCCCACAGGCTAAGCTCAGGGATAGAGGGAGATGCTGAGGCCCATGTAGCCCAGGCGCACGCTCCGGTGGAGTGGTCAGCGGCGCGGGCTTTGCAGTTCAGGTGGAGCCATGGTGGCAGTGTGACCTGGCCAATTATTGCTGCATGTTGGTGGGGCTTCCTCAAGGATGGCCAAAGCCAGTCCTCCCGGAAGTCTAGCCTTTAGGGACTGGGAAGCATGAGCTTTAGAGTTGAGGACGGAATGGGTCCAAAAGGCAGAAAGGTAGAAGCCATTTTTTTCTTTTCCTCTTATTTGCATTTATTCTATGCTGAGTTTTCTCCTGTGGCGTGAGCTTCTGCCTCTCGAGCTTCTTCTGGGAGGCCTCTCTCCTGTGCGACCTCCTCTGCTGGCTTAGGGGCCATCTGTTCATGTGCAGTGAGGGTCTCCACGAGGCGGGGGCGGCACAGCGCTGTTAACCGCACCCTAAGCTCTGGCGGCAGCAAGTCCCGGTGGTTCACCTGGCTGGTGTTCACCTGGAGATGCTCAATGGCCACAGAGCCACATTTACTTCTCAATCGTTAAGTTTAGTCTCAGTCTCAGGAGTTTTAAACACGTACAACAAAAACTCAGCACTCTTTTGGGATCACTGAGCCAGCGTCCAAACCCACTGTGCGTCCCGGTCACACCTGCCAACTTCTCCACCGTACCCAACAGAATCGGACACAGGGCTTCTTTAGAGTGACGTCTATCAGATGCTGGGGGGCTTTTCAGATATGCACGCCCTTCACAGCCTGGAAGCAGTTTCACAGGTGTTCCTAAAGTGAACGTGAAATTCTTTTTTTTAAATTTATGTTTCTGCAGTACTGGGGATTGAACCCAGGGGCGTTCTACCTCCGAGCTACACCCCCAGCCCTATTTTTTATTCTTTATTTTGAAACAGGGTCTCGCTAAGTTGCGGAGGGCCTCACTAAGTAGCTGAGGCTGGCTGTGAACCCGGATCCTCCGGTCTCAGCCTCCCAAGTACTGGGATTACTAGCGTGCGCCACCATGCCTGGCTTGTGAACGTGAAATTCTGAATGAAGATTTGAAATCTTGGTTTGCATGATTCTGTGAGGTCTTCAGGGTCAGCAAATAGCGAACCATTTTTACAAGTCACCTGAGGTCACTTATGGGACGAAGAAGCTACAAACCATTTTATTATGAGCAAATACATTTAATTTAATTTAATTCTAGAGGTTTTTTTTGTGGTACTGGGGATTGAACCTAGGGGCATTCTACCTTGAAACTGTACCCCCTAGCCCAATTTTATTTTCTGTTTTGAAACAGGAACTCGCTATGTTGCTGAGAGTCTCACTATTTGCTGAGGTTGTCCTCAAACCTGCGATCCTACTGTCTCAGGCTTCTGAGTACTGGGATACATTTTATTTTTGATTCCAGTAATAAAATCACAAGTATAACTGCATGGAAAATATGACCAGAAAATGGTATTGAATTTTTTTTTTCTTTTCTTTTTTGCAGTGCTGGGGATGGACCCCAGGGCCTTGCGCATACTTGCCAAGTACTCTACCACTGAGCTGCACCCCCAGCCTTGAAGTATTTTTCAAGGAAGAAGGAATAGACGGGAAGTCTCAAGGCTGCCTCAAACTATTGGGACAATTCTTACAGATGAGGCTTTCAAGATTCTCATCAAATGCTGTCCTCTAGCCAGGTGTGGTGGCGCATGCTTGTAATCCCAGTACTTGGGAGGCTGAGACTAGAGGATCCGGGTTCGTGGCCAGCCTCAGCTACTTAGTGAGGCCCTCTGCAACTTAGTGAGACCCTGTTTCCAAATAAAGACTAAAAAATAGGGCTGAGGGGTGGAGCTCTGAGGTAGAATGCCCCCAGGTTTAATCCCCAGTAGAGGAAAAAAAAAAAAAAAGAAAAAGAAATGTCTTCCTCCTGGGAGTTTATCCCTCAGGACCATCTGCTTTGCACTGGTCCCTGCTATACCAACAGTGAGCAGAGACAGAAGGCAGTGGAGGCCATGCTGCCTACGTTTGCTGGACAGCCCAATCTCCAATCTCCTAATCCCAGGGAGCCCGTGGGTTCCCCGGATGTCATTTGTTCCTTCCTTGACCAATGCTACACGTTTCAAAAGCTCTAAGTAGATGCTATTTGAACTGAACTTTGCCTGACTTGCCACGTGTAGATTCCCGAGGAAGAGTATAGACAATGAGGAGGGTGGCCATCTGTGTTCACGGGTCCACGGGCAAGATGACTGAGACAATCGCTCATGAAGCAGGGTTTGTTTTCTATTTAGTTCTAAGAAAATTCCTTGCATGGTTCCAATAAGGAATGGAAGAAAATAGAGAGCAATGAATCTCTAAGTTATGCGAATGCAGCTTTCCACACAAGAAACTAATTATTTAGAAAACTTTTTTTTAAAAAAAAACAGCCTCAGGACACAGAAGTTAACATTGTGGCCTGGAAATTGAAAATATTTAGCTGTTTCTTTGTTAAACTGGTAGCATTTGAGTGTTATGCTTGTTAGCTGTGTGCAAATTAACATGCAAACATGCATAATTACAAGGATGTACGCATCCCAAATATTCTTTTTGAATCACTTAAAAACTCATCTGCAACAAATGACTACTGCAAAATGGCTCACTAGTTCCATGCCCGTTTGGATGTCTAAACTAAAATTTGTTTTTGACCCCATGATTGCATGTGGAGTTAACTCCTTTTTTTCTTTTGGATTAACCACACAGTAACAACTCTGGGGTTTTTATTTGCTTTGCACCAGTCCAAGCATCACCATTTTATTGGCCATTTATGAACTAAAGCTCCTAAAGGGAAGCTCTAACAACCTATAGCGTGATTGCGGTGTGAGTGGCAGACGGGGAAGTAGGCTCAGAGTTCTGGTCCACCCAGCCCATAGGGCCCTCCAAAGGGGAGGAGACAAGCCAGGCGTGGTGGCTCACGCTTGTAATCTCAGTACTTGGGAGGCTGAGACAGGAGGATTGCAGGTTCGGGGCCAGCCTCAGCTACTTAGGTCCTCCGCAACTTAGTGAGACCCTGTTTCAAAATAAAGAATAAAAAATAGGGCTGGGGGTGTAGCTCAGAGGGAGAATGCCCCTGGGTTCCATCCCCAGTACCATAAAAAAATGGGGGGGGGGAGACAGCGGGCTTTCAGAAAAGAAGGAAGCACTTCACACACATGGGAATGGCTTGAAAAAAGACAAAAATTCTGATAGTTATGACACAGATGAACTTTGAAGACGTTATGCTAACTGAAATAAACCAGCCACAAAAGGACAAATGCAAAAGGAGTACCCCTTATCCAAAATGTTTATTTTATCCAAAGAAAACCAGAAGTGCTTTGGATTTCTGAAATTTTTTGGAGCATTTGCATAGACTCTATGGGTGAGCATTGTTAATCTGAAAATCTGAAATACAAATTACTTCAAAATTTGAAACTTTTTTTTTGGTACTGGGGATTGAATCCGGGGAATTACATCTCCTATGTAATGCCTCCAGCCCTTTTAATTTTTTATTTTGAAACGAGGTCTAAGTTGCTGAGGCTGACCTTGAACCTGAGATATTCCTGTCTCTGTCTCCTAAGTACTGGGATTATAGGCGTGCACTACCACATCTGGCTAAATTTGAAACTTTTGAGCACTGATGCCAGCACTCTAAAACTTTCAGAGAGCCAGGCGTGGTGGCACACGCTTGTAATCCCAGTACTTGGGAGGCTGAAACAGGACAATCCAGGTTCGTGGCAAACCTCAGCTACTTAGAGAGGTCCTCTATGACTTAGTGAGATCCTGTTTCAAAATAAAGAATAAAAAAATAGGGCTGAGGGTGTAGCTCAGGGGTAGAATGTCCCTGGGTTCAATCTCCAGTACTGCATAATAATAATAATAATAATAATAATAATAATAAAACTTTCAGAGTTTGGATCAGTTTGGATTTCAGATTTTCAGACTACAGATGCTCAACCTGTACTGTAAGATTCCACTTATATGAGGCATGCAGAGTAGTCACATTCAGAGACAGAAATAAGAATGATGGTTGTCAGGGGCTGGGAGAGTGTTATGGGATGAAATGTATGTTGAAATCCTAAGGCCCAGTACCTCAGCATGGGACTTTGTTTGAAAAAAAGGCCTTTAAAAGGTAAGTAAGGTAGCTAGGCATGGTGGTGCACACCTGTAATCCCAGTACTTAGAAGGCTGAGACAGGAGGATCACAGGTTTGAGGACAGCCTCAGCAATTTAGTGAGGCCCTCAGTAACTTAGTTAGACCCTGTTTCAAAATAAAAAATAAAATAGCACTGGGGGTGTAGCTCAGAGGGAGAACACCCCTGGGTTCAGTCCCTAGGAACACACACACACACACACACACACACACACACACACACACAAGGTAAATAAGGTAATAAGGTAGCAGGGTGTAGTCCTCACACCTGCAATCCCAGTACTTGGGAGGCTGAGACTGGAGGGTTGCAAGTTTGAGTCCAGTCTTGGCAATTTAGCGAGGCCCTCAGCAACACAGCAAGACCCTGTTTCAAAATATAAAATAAAAAAAAGGTCTTGGGGTATATCACAGAGGTAAAATGCTCCTGGGTTCAATTCCTAACACCAAAAAAAAAAAGAAATTAAGGTAAATGAAGTTATTTGGGTGTGCCCTAATATAATATGATTGTTGTTCTTAGGAGAAGAGGAAATTTGGACACAGACACCCACAGAGGAAGGACTATGTGGCCACACGTGGACAAGGTGGCTGCCCGAAGCCAGGAAGACCTGGATCCTGCTGGTACCTTGACCCAGAACCTCCAATCTGCAGAACTCTAAGTTTCTGTTGTGTGAGCCGCCTTCTCTGACAGCCTGAGCAGACTAACGCAGGTCTTTGATGTTGAGTGGTTCGGGTCCACTCAACATAGATGAGAAAGTTCTAGAGATAGATGTGGTGATGGCTGCATAACAATGCATTTAACGCTGCTGAGCTGTACACTTAAAAATGGATAAAATGGTACTGTTTTTGTTATGTGCGTTTTGCCACAACGTCAACATATTTATTTTTTTCCACAAAGTTAGAGAAGAAGGGAAAGCGGGAACTTACTTTGCTTCTAGAGCCAAGGCGATGATGCCGGCCACCATGGGGGCCGAGACCGAGGTCCCCGTGTGGCCGTCTGTGCAGCGCTGGCGCAGATCCGTGGTGACCTGGGCGAGAGGGAGGTATGCGAGGTGGGGAAGGTGGACAGTCCAGTTCACTCTCAGGGGAATCGGAGCTACCTCACGTGCGGCTAACTGGGAGAGGGCGACTTTGGGTGCCAGCAACGGCAAAGGCGTCAGGTGGGTGCACTGTGGGGGCTCCCTGCAGGTCAGCTTTGGTCTCATGTGCAAAATGTGGACCTGCTGCAGGATCCGGGGGTGTGAGGCAGGGGGAAGACGAGCAGCTGGGAGCCCCGCATCACGGCCTTTCATGACCCATCAGCTCAGCTTGCTCCTTAACACTGCAGAAGTGTGTGCAGAGAAACAGGCGAGGAAAATGAAATAAAGGAGACCCGCTCCTTGAGTGTCCCGGCATCGTACCCTTGCCACTAAGGCCTGAGAGTCCCGACAGCAAGACCATCTGCTGGAGCCCACCTTTTTTTTTTTTTTTTTTGCGGTACTGGGGATTGAACCCAGGGGCATTCTACCTCTGAGCTACACCCCCAGCCCAATTTTTTATTCTTTATTTTGAAACAGGGTCTCACTAAGTTGCAGAGGGCCTCACTAAGTAGCTGAGGCTGGCTGCAAACCCAGATCCTCCGGTCTCAGCCTCCCAAGTACTGGGATTACAAGCGTGCGCCATCACGCCCGGCTGGAGCCCACCTTAATGATCCCCCGACTTCAGGGCATCTGGAAACCGGCTGGTCAGGACACGCCCAGGTGGCCTACACAGTGCTTCTGCCTTTGCCAGAAGACTACACCTTGGAGTCTCTACTCGAATGTCCTCTTCAGAGAACTGACCGGTAATGAGCCCACACACCCCACAGTTCTATCCATACAAGCAGATACATCTGGTATGTTCTCCACCTCCCAGGGGCTGCTGAGCAGGCCTACGAGGCGGCTGTTCTCTGTGGGACGGTGAGGCTGGCTCTGCCAGCGGGGGGCTCAGCTGGCTCTGGATGGGGTGGGGTATTGCTTTAGGACCTTGCCGCTGCTCAGCCTGATTTGCGCCTCCCCTTGCGACTGGACTGGGGAGCAGAGGCTGTGGGATCAGCGAGTGTGTTCAGATGTGCTGGATGGGATGGTGATGCCTTGTGACCTTTGGCCCCAGTGTGACTCTCATGCACTTTGCAGGTGCAATTCAGGTGGCTAAGCAGAAGACCTTAAATCAGGGAGATTAGCTCCGATTATCCGGGTGGGTCTGAGAGAATCAGGAGCCCCTGAGAAGTGGAAGGGGGCAGTGGACACAGGTCAGTGGTACAGCGCTTGCCTAGCACGAAGCCCTGCATTTGATCCCAGCACTGCAGGGGGAGAAAGCCAGCAAAGCCTGCGAGAAGGATGAGGCATAGAAGGACTGTGCCCATCACTGCTGGCTTCGAAGGAGAATTGGGGAGACACAAGCCAAGGAACGTGGGTGGCCTCTAGAATGGGAGTGCCCCTCAGCCAACAGCCCATGAGGAAATGGGGACCTCAGTCCCACCGCCACAGGGAACTGAATTCTGCCCACAGTCTAAAATAAGCGAGGAAACAGATTATCTCCCAGAGCCACCAGACAGGAACACAGCCCTGCCAACCCCTGCTTCCAACCCCTGCTTTCAGGCTTGCGAGGAGAGAAGCAGACCCAGGCGAGCGAGGCTGCGGGACTTCCGACCTACAGAATGGCCACATAAATCCGTGCTGTTTTTTTTTTATTATTGTTGTTTGTTTTTTTGTTTTTTTTTTTTTTTTT